>PVLA01005118.1:0-22345 GCA_004027455.1 Hydrochoerus hydrochaeris | reverse complement strand
CTGATTCTGAGGCTGGGGAAGAGACTGGGGTGCTGCCCTTTGCCAGTCTCGGGTCTCCCCATGTACTAGTGTACTACTGCTGTACTACATACTCTAGTAGCCTCCTCCCCAGGCTTGACCCCTTTGCTGTCCACCCAGTGAAACAGTAGGCCAGGCCTGTCCTAGGGCCCCAGGGCAGGGAGGTGCTGGGCAGCTGAGCAGTGCCATCCAATGGCCATGTCCAGCGGTGGAATGGGCACCTGCACAGGAGTCTTTGTCCCCTGTTGGGCCTCCAACACTCTGCACACAGCATCCCCCAGGTCCCTCCCCATGCTGGGCTGCCCCTCCCCTGTCTCAACTCTGCAGCCTCTGACATTCTGGAAGGTACTCCTACCCATTCCTCCAGGTCCCTGATGCCCTGGCGGGGCTGAGTGAGGAGCATGGTGCATGTGTGGGATATGGGACTGGATGCTTGGTGAGTGCTCAGGTCCTTCCATGGCCCACATCAGTGGCCCTGATCAGATCGTCAGGCTGACCCTGCCCCCTGGGGCCGTCTGGGACACCTGGGCAACCCAACATCCTGTGCTTCTCAGTTCACTGCCAGGATAATGTGTGGCACAGTGGGGTGCTTTCTGGCTCATGTAAGGGGTGCACCATGCTTGGTGCTGCAGAACTTCCAGCTCTCAATAGCGGTGGGACCGGTGGGCTGGCTTTCAGCAGAGCCGGGGCTGCCCACTGTAAACAGCGCGATGAGCGTTGGTGGTCACAGCGCATTTACAGTAAGGCAGGCAGTGTGCACACAGGGCCACAGGCCAGGTTTCCGTCCTCAGGAGGCTGCGTCAGCAAGGTGTCGGGACAGCATGGCCCTCACAGGTCCAGGCACTCTGGTGCAGACGCTGGTGCGCAGCTGGGCACTCGGGACAGGGGCCCAGGCTGGGCGAGCCAGCTCCCTGGGGCTCAGGTGCAGTGGGGGAGGGCAGGAGGGGCCTAGGGCTGGGCTGGAGGTTGGCAGGGAAGGCTGATCGCCCGCAGTCACATCCTGCAGAGAGGCTTCCCTTCCCCTAAATACCCACCTCCCTCAAGGCAGAGACAGGATGGGGCTGGACACTGGGGCCTGACCCTGGTGTCCAGGTCACTGCCCGCCCTCTAGTGGCCATGGGGCACAGTGCAAGAGGCTCCCGAGGGGTGCCTGTGAGGGGCCCTGTTTGTTCAGTCTGGGATGCCCTCCGCAGACAGAAGATTCATCATCTGCTTGCTGAGTCTGTCTTCAGAATCTGGGATTTAAGCCACATCCAGACAGATAATGCCAACAGCAGGTGAGAGGGGCTGCTTATTGGGGTGTGCTGGCCGCCCCAAGGCCTCTGCAGAAAGCCCCAAGGCTCCGAGGAGCTGGACCAGAGCCAGCAGTCCGACTGGGCTCTACAGGCAGCGGGCAGAGGGGGCCTGGGGTCGCAGTTGCTTTCTAGGGCTGTTGCTGAACCCAGAGTCTCTGACTGCTGGGGCTAGGGAACCTCCTGCCCCAAGCCCTGACCCTGCCCTCCCCATGGGCCTGAGGACCTGGCCAGCAGTGGCCCAGCTCTTGCCCTCAGCCCACCTGGTTTCCTGTGTGCTATCACTGGGTACAGCGCAGCAAGGATCCCAATGACAACCGGCCCTGTGTCACCAGAGGGGCCTGACTGGCAGCTCCTGCCACCCCCACTGGCAGCAGCAGAGGGCAGTGTGGCTCCAGGGATGCGAGCCCGGTCCTCTTGCCTGACCTCTGGGTAGGGGCAAGGACTCTTTCTGGCAGTTGCCCTTGGCTTGGACCAGTCAGCCATGTGAACATACCACTCCTGATGGGAAGACCCTCAGGCAGGTGTCCCACAGGTGTGGAGGTGACAGGTCTCACCCCAACAGTGGCCCTGCAGCTGTGGTGGCCAGGGTTCCTGTGGCCAACCCAGCAGTGCTCTGGGGCATGACAGCTGGTGGGAGGGCTGGTCAGGGAAGGGGGATCACCCACATGCTCTCTAGCTTTGTCCAGGGAGCACCCCACCCCCGGCTCCAGGCAGCTGGATCCCATGAGGCCCATGTCGAAGCTGCACGGGGCTAGAGCTTCCTGGTACTCTGGCCAAGCTGCCACAGAGACTGGGAGACCCTGGTTCCAAGTCCCCAGCACGTGGAGACGACGGCAGGCTCTGCTCCTCCCCTGCCCTGTGCTCTTCCCGCCTGGCCTGGTGCCTCTGCAGGGGAGAGGGAAGCAGGGTGGGAGCATGGTGTCCCAGGGTGTACACTCGCCCCCCCACACCCTTCCAGCCTGCTCCCTTGTCTTTCAATCGATGTCAAATGGAAGGTGATAACTCTGGGAGCAAGGACCCAGCAGCTGTGTAAATAACATTAATGACCCTTCAGACTGGATCAGCGCTGAAACAGAATCAGTCCAGCAGCCAGGGCTGCTGCTCCTCTGCCCTCCAGACTGCAGTCCAGGCAGTGGAGGCCACCCAGGAGGACAGACGAGTTCCTCTGCAGTCCTGGGGTGAGGAGAGAGGCTGTGCCCACTAGGGGCCAGGGGACGTCCAGCTGCCACCCTCGTTCTCCTCCAGACAGAATGGGTTCAGGCCAGCAGAGGCCCAGGAAGACACTCAAGCCCCAGGGGATGCAGGAGTTGGCAGACGGCATGATCACCAACCACTGGGCAAGGCCACAGGTGTGCAGAGAGCAGGCCTAGTGGTGGCCAGGAGCTTGCACTGGTGAGAGAGCCCCCCCGACCTCAACTGCTGTCCTGGCTGCTGGGAGGCAAAGCCCAGCTCCCCAAACACAACTGCTTCCTGCCTGCTCAGCTCAGGGTGTGTGGCCACCCTCACAGGACTGGCAGCCCCTCAGCACACCGCTTGGCTTCCTGTGGGTGCCTGTCACAGTACCAGGTGCACGCCTGGCCTGCACTCTGGCCCTTGGCCTCCTGCCACTCCTCGCTCCTCACCACACCTGTCCAAGAGGCCACACTGGACACTGTGCTGTAGACACCCACCCTACCTCTGCCTCTGCACCCGTCCTGAGCCACACTGAGGGCCTCCCAGCCGTGGACCTCTGGCCTCCCACGGGTGGCTGCCCTCCAAGGACTGGCTCTGCCCCTGCACAGCACCCCTGGGCCCTGCTGCCTGCCTGACCTGCCCAAGTCTCCTGGGCTTTGGTCTCACATGCAGGCACATCAGTATCTGGGTGAGCAGAGGGGGCCCCAGGAGCCCCATGGTGGGGCTCAGAGAGGCCCCTGCCAGCTCCAGGATGCACGTGCCCTGAGGCATGTCAGTGGCTGTGGGCAGGACCACTGGGCCCTGGAGCGAGTCTGGGATGCCTGGGTAAGGCCCTGGAGGGGCCAGAGGCTCTGCAGCTGGTTACAGCAGCAAGGGCCAACTTCTCCAGCGCCTGTCACGCTGCCCCATGGGTCAGGGTGGAGCCGGATGGGCAAAGCGGAGGCCTCTGCTGAGGCCAGACAGTTCAAGTGGAGGCAGGGGCTGTGGCCAGGCCACCCCAAGGAGCGGGATCACTGTCCTGGGACACGAGCCCCATGCCACCTGCACAGAGTGTCAGCACAGAGATGGGTGGTACAAGGTGGGGGCATGGAACTGGGTGCAATGGTACAAACTGTCATCCCAACACTCCAGGAGGCTGAGGCAGGAAGGACCACAAGTTCAAGCCCAGCTGGACGACTTAGTGTCTCAAGATAAATAAAGGACTGGGGGTGTCTCTCATTGTGAAGACCCCCCCTACTACTGAAAGAGAAAGGAGGGACGACGGGTCCTCTCCACTGGGTCCCGATGACCACAGTACCCAGAGCAAAATGACTCTCAGAAGCACGGGAAGAAAAAGATCAGTTAGCTTTGAAGCCACAAAGGCCAAAGGCTACTTCACTGACAGCCAGGGGCCAGGAAGCAAGTCTCGCAGCCCACTTGTGACAGGATGTGGCTCAGGGGAGGGTCAGCTGGCATGGACCCGGCTGTACCCCTGTGCCCAGCAAGAGACTGGCTGGGGCACCGTGTGCAAAATGGAGCTGCGCCCAGAGGACCACAGACGTGAAAGCGAAGCGTGGTAACTTCTGTGTCAGACAGACCCAGGCGCCTGTGGGAAACGCCGAGGCAATGGGGAGGGCGCAGGGCCAGCCTCGTGGACCAGCGAGGACCACCGGCTCTGCTGGAGAACCATGCCCGCCGCCTGCTGCGTGGAGGGGCACCGTTTCTTTTTCCTCTCCAGAGCTGGAGGTCGAACCCAGGCCCTCCACGTGCAAGGCGAGGGTTCTGCCGGTGTCACTGGAACCTCTCTGTCTGGACATTTTAGGGAGACTCATGGAAGAACTGAAATATAATTGATAATATTCAAACAAGCCAAGAAAGACGCAGAGAAGCTTACTGGTCCAGCACCTGAGGAAGGGGAGGCCAGCCCTGAGACGGGCAGCAGAGCCAGGCTGTGGAGCCAGTGGGACTGAGTTGGTGACCATGCAGCCCCGGGTTCGAGACCTGGCTGCGGGCGGGCGAGGACCTGAAGCCGCAGGAGGCGGCAGGCGCGGCCCCGCAGACCCAAGAACCACGCGGCAGAAGCTGGCCTGGGACGGAGTGGGTCTGGGGAGGAGGCACTGGCGGACTCGGGCTGGAGAACATGTGCCTCCGCGGTGGGGCTGGGGCGCGGCCCTGCCCGCCGGGCGACTCTGGCTGCCTCCTGTTAACCATTGGAGCCTGGGCTCGAGGACCGCTGTGAGCTCAGGGCGGTGTAGTAGGAGACAGCGGTTAGGGCGGCACCGCGCTCCCAGGGCCTCTAGGGCGCAGGGGGAACCCAGGCGCGGCTGCCTCAGGGCTGCTCCCAGGGTGGCGCCTCCCTGCTGCGTGTGTGACGCGCTGGGGACCAGGAGGACAGCAGAGGGGACAGGCACCAGAGGGGCCGTGAGGCTCTTGGACAGCAGGGCAGGCAGCACCGACCCGCTCTGCAGGTGCGGCAAGGGCCACCCGCGTGTGCGGGGGCTCTGAGTGCTCCGGCGATGTGCGGGCTGCGGTCTCCGGAGATGAGTCTCATGGGCATCGCCCCTTCTTCCCCGCACAGAAAGCCCCATTATCCACCCGGAGAAACTTTAGAGAAACACAGATTCTGTTGGGTGTGGTGCTGCACAGCCGTGAACCTGGCGCTGAGGGCGACGGAGGCAGGAGAGGCAAACTTGGATCCTGTTGGACCCTTTAGTGAGATTTTGCCAAAGAAAGTAAACCTGCTTGGTTAGTGCAAGGTCCCGAGTTCCAGTCCCAGTACCAAAAAACAAAAACAAAAAACAAAAAAACCCAAAAAGTAAGCTGTGCGGCGTGGTGGCGTATACCTGCAGTCAGTCCTCAGGGGCCGAGGCAGGAGACTGTCACTAGTTCAAGGCCAGCCTGGACTATATAGCAAGGCCCTGCCCCCCCAAAAAAGGAAAAAATTAAAAAGAACAAAAAAGAAAAAGGGGTGAGGGTGCTGCTCAGTGTGCAGGCCTTGGTGGCACCCCCAACACTAGGTGCTACCAGGCCTTAGGGTCCCAGGGACCAGAGAGCTGTGTGTTTTCAGCTCTGCTTTCTGTTTACCACAAACAAAAGTTCGAAGCAACAGAAGAGCTTTGGTTTTCAGAGCCCTTGGGGTTCAGAGCTGGACACAGGGCACTGTGGTGTGGGATCAGCCCAGCTGAGGGTGACTCAGCCCCACGCCCCACACCACACCCATCCCCAGGGATCACCCAGGACAGGCCTGTCGTCCATGGCAGGAGGCTTGGGGCCCGTGAACAGCCAGAAGCGGAAGGAAGGACAGCAGGCCAGGGAGATGGCTGAGGCTGGAGCTGCCTGCCGTCAGGGACACTTGCGTGCCTGTGCACATCTGTGCTGCTGAGCGGGTGAGCTGTGTGGTGCACGGCTAACAGCCCAGCACAGATGCCCCACCCAAGGAGACTCCGGCCACTCGCAGAGGGACACGAAGCCTGTGGGCACTCACTTCTACTGCATGTGCACAGCCAGTGAGCTCACCCTCGGGTGCCACACGATCTTGGGGATGGTGGGGGACCCGCAGGAGGGAGACTAAGGGTGCCCAGGTATGTGTGGCCTGGGTCAGGGTCAGAGGTTGCAGCCGAGGCCCAGGGGAGCTGGACCAGGCTCAGGAAGGGCAGTGTCAGACACAGGGCAGCCAGATGGGCAGCTGTGCCTCTGCCCAGATGTGACCCCAAACCACCACCAGTGCCAGGAGGGCAGCTTGGCCAGGGCACCTGTGTCCTGGGATTGAGGACCAGGAAGGGATCAGCTGCTCAGCCTGCAATTGCTGGGAGCCAGCACAGAACTTTCTAGAATGTGCTTTCCATACTTCCTCCTTGGGTGCTCAACCGTGGCAGCTGGCCCTCTCCATGGCTGAGGGGCTGTGTGTTCAGCCCAAGGGTGCATCCTCCTGGGGCACCTGACCCGAGAAAAGGTCATACCGGCGGACCCACAGGCAGGCTGGGAGGACTGGGCTGGGTGGGGGGCACAGGTGCGCTCAGCCTGCAATTCCCCACTCCCTGTGAGCAGAGCAGGAAGTCCTCTTGGTCGTGGGCAGAGGTGTCATGGAGAAAGCAGTGGTGGGGATGGCACAAGCAGCTGCCAGACTCTGGCAGGACCCAGGGTGGCCCTGCACAAGTCCCTGGACTTCTCTGGTCAGGGACTGCAGTGTGGGTTTCAGGGCCACCACGGTCACAGGCCTGGTCAGCTCAGGACCCAGATGCCAGGCATCGCCTTGATGAGTGGACAAGTCCAGATGTGGCGGGCTGCTGCCCTCCCCAGGCCCAGAAGACACCTGTGGTCCTAGCTCTTAGCGCTGTCCTCCATGGGGCCAGTCTGGTCAGCAGCCTCCTGTTGCCTTCCCCAGGGTCCCTGGGGTGAGCCTGGGCCAGGAGTCACCAGGACGGCCCTGTGCTCAGTGAGCTGATCCTCTTTCTCTATGGCAGGCCCGCATCCCAGGGTGAGGGTGCAGGCATCTGAGGCCACAGCCCTGCTGCCCCAGTGGGGGCTGCTGCACAGGACACTGCTGCTGCCAGGAGTTGTGGCCACTGTAGCTTCCATAGCTTCTGGCCCTGTCCCACAGGCTGCTTCTCCCAGAGCGCACCAAAGAGGGGGTCTCTGCTCTGACTCAGTTTCTCTTCGGCCATCTGCTCCTCCTGGGCAGAGGCCCAGAGCCCTGTCACTGCCCCCTCCTAGGCTGTGGCGGGACATGGGTCACTGCTCCATCTGTGGACTGCTCGGGGGGCTCCAGCAGTGGAAGAAGCCCAGCAGGTGTGAGGCAGGGGGGCCCATCGGGTGGAGCTCCTGGGCTGGAAACTCCACGTGCTCACACTAGTGCCCTGAGCCTCCTGCTGTGCCAGGAGACGGACAGTGAGGGGCCTCACCAGCCTCTGCCGAAGGGCACGGAGGGGCCATGGCCCTGTGATGCTGGTCTGCAGGGGCCCTGTCCACGTCCCTTACCTCCTGGCAGGGTCAGAGGCCGGCACTGGCCACCCTGGCTCATCCTGTCTACAGCTCTGACTACGGGGACCTCGCTCCAGGGCAGCTCTGCCTCAAGGGTTTCGACAGCATCGCAGACCAGGGCAGGAGAGCAGCAGGGCAGCTTCAGGGC
This sequence comes from Hydrochoerus hydrochaeris, assembly GCA_004027455.1. Taxonomy (NCBI): domain Eukaryota; kingdom Metazoa; phylum Chordata; class Mammalia; order Rodentia; family Hydrochaeridae; genus Hydrochoerus; species Hydrochoerus hydrochaeris. Next base: position 14,752 of record PVLA01005118.1, on the reverse strand, counting down.
TGCACAGGGGCCTCAGAAGCCACAGCACTTCCACCCTGGCCTCGGGGGCCCGGCCACTGATGCTCAGAGCCCCCCAGCAGTGGCTGTGGCTCCCTGAGTACCCGGATTTGAATGGCTTCCTTCCCAGAAGCCACAGGGTGAATGGGCCTATGTGGCAGGATCGGGTGCTGAGCCAGGACACGGTGCCTGTGTGGGCAGGGGCGAGAGCAAGGGGCAGGTGCAGGAGTTGAGGTGAAGGCCACCTGCCGGAGAAGTGGAGGGGAGTGTGGTGCCTCCCACTGTGCTCGGATGGGGTGTGACAGAGACTAGGACATAAGTCAAATGGTCACGGAAACCTTTTTAGGGATCAAATCAGAGTTAAGAGCGTGAAACCAGCACACTGATGGCAGATGGCCAGATGGCAGTGAGGTGTTCAAAGGTTTCCCAGCAGAAGGTACTTCCGCAGCTGCCCAAAGCCCCAGGCTGGCCCACAGACCCCCAGTGGGGAGCGCCTGGGGAAGGATGGACTCCTGGACCAGCTGTGGGGGCAGCACATGGCCACAGTGGCCGGTGACCACTGCCTGTGTCTGAGACTCCAGCGGGACCTACCCACCACCCTGAGAGGATGTGACAGGTGTGGCCCAGCACACAGGTGGCTGACACCTTCCACAGCTTGCTGGGTCTCTGCGTGGATCCCTTGTGTGGGCTGTGGAGGGCAGTCGGGAGCCAGGAGATGGCACAGAGGAGCAGGCTGGAGAGAGCGTCTGTGAGGAGAGGTGACAGAAAGCCCAGCAAGTCCTGCATCTGGGGACAGCCCAGAGGATACCAAGCTTCCCGTGGTGCACATGGTAGGCACAGGGGCAGGGCTGGTGTTGCTGACCCCCCACAGGGCACCCAGCCAAGCAGCTCAGAAGTGCCCATGTGTCAGTGACCTGTCCTGGGGCACGCCTGGTAGCCTCGGCCACTGGAGGTGCCTGGCCTCCGTGGACATGGGAACGGCTGGAGCTGCTGTGAGTATGGTGGCAGCCTGGGCCCGGGGAGGCATCGTGCAGGGATTTCGTCCCACACCATCTTGACTCCAGTTAGCCTGATCCAGGTCCTATCCAGAAGGTGCTGGCCCCTGGCTGGACTCAGGGCAGAACTGCCTGACCAGGTCCTTCTTGTTGATCTTGCCCATCTGGTTCCGAGGGATCTCCTCCACCAGCAGGAGCTCTGAGGGCACTGCGTAGGGGGCCAGGAAGTGCCTGCAGAGAGGGCAGAGAGGGTGCTGCCTGCTCATCTGGGCACAGAGGCAGACGGGGACCTGGCCTGGCCAGGGGATGGAGGGTGGGCTGCCATCCAGTGTGAAGGTGCCATCTGGAGCTCCCCCAAGGCTGGCTCCAGACCCCGTGTGTCCAGTGTCTGAGCACAGCTCTGGCCTTGTGGTCTCCACACCAAGTGCCATGCTGGTCAGTGCAGCCCTGCAGGTGCCAGCAGCCTGAAGAGGACAGGCGCAGGGCGACCTCTGTCCCGAGACACCAGGGCAGCCATCCCATGCACACCTGCCCTCTCTTCTTTCTTTATAACAAAGTAATTGTTTAATCAAAGCAGCAGCCTCCCACCAACTCCTGCCTTTGTGACTACTGTGCTCCCATTGGGTTCTGCAGGTCCAGGGAAGCTGTAATTGCCCAGCTGTGCTGCCCTGATGAGCCAGGGACTCCTGCTGTGCAGATCCATAGGCTGGGGCCAAAAATATCTCAGCTGAGGACGAGGAGATGGAGGAGGGGGAAGAGGAGGAGAAGATGGAGGAGGAGGGAGGAGGAGAAGATCGAGGAAGAGACAGAGGAGGAAGAAGAGGAGGAGATGGAGGGGGAGGAAGAAGAGATGGAGGAGGAGGGAGAAGAGAAGGGGGAGGAGATGGAGGCAGGGCAGCTGAGGTGCCACAGGTTTAAAGGAGAGTACGGGGGAAGGGCTGTGACCGCGGGGAGAGCCCAAAGTGTCCTGGGCTCATGCAGGCTGCTGTGAGGGTCAGGGCACCCATGGCTAGGTTTTCCTGCACAGGACGTGGTGTGGCTCGGGAGACCATGGGCACCATGCTTGGTGAACCCTAGGGAACGCAGCTTCCTGGGGCTGGGTGGGCACAGTGGGCCTGGGGCAGGGGGGCGGCACTCGGCACCAAGGGCAGGGACAAGGCCCTGGGAGAGAGCAAGTCCACAGGGTGCAGGGGCCTTGGGACCCTGCAGGTGGGATGGGCAGAGTCACAGTTTGGGACTGCTCATTCTGAGGGATTGGGGAGCTCATTCTGAGGGCTGAGGCTAGCACTGCTTTCTTTGGAACTTAACCTAAATCTGAGCCGGGTGGTTTTCTGCTGGTGTTCCAGGGACACAGGTGTCTGCCTTCCCCGAAGCTGCCTCCCACGCGTCTGTCCCCAGCCTGGCTGCCGGGTCTTCCCAGCCTCCGGCCTCCCCTGGGAGGACTGCCTGTCCCTAGCCTACCTGGCCCAGTGCTTGAGTTCGCCGTGGGACAGTGAGTGTCCTGCTTTCAGGGCCACCACGGCTGTGACCCGCTGGCCCCATGTCACGTCAGGAATGCCAATCACAGCTACATCTGAGGATAGAAGAACAGGCTGTGGTGCTTGGGGCACCAAGGGCACCCAGCCTGCTGAGCCCATTGGCCATGTGGGAGTCCCCTGCTGGCGGCAGGAGGGGCCGCCGGGTCAGGCCGTCCCCAGAGCAATGGGTCACACACTCACCTGCGATGCTGGGGTGGGCCAGCAGGTGCCGCTCGACCTCCAGCGCGCTGACTTTGTACCCTCCGGTCTTGATGATGTCCACAGACGTGCGGCCTCGGATCCAGTAACTGCCGTCTTTGAACACGGCGGTGTCCCCTGGAAAGCCAGCATGACAGCAGCCCGGGCAGCTGGGTCAGCAGCAGACCCACCACGGGGCTCGGCCGTCATGCAGCTGTGCACCTCTCATCTCAGGCTCCAGGCACGGGGGCATCCCAACCGGGGCTCCCCATGGTCACAACTGCACGCAGGGTGGGGACATCCCTGCCGGCCTTGACAGCACCGAGGCCTCCCTGTCTGTCCCACGCTCCCTCACCTCACAGGCCACCACTGGCATAAATCATAAACATTCCCCGGTCCATGCTGTGGCCTGACATGGGACAGCACCATCCCTGCCCGTTGCACCCTGAGACCCACAGCTGGGGCGCATGCTGGTCCAGGCGACAGGGCGGGTCAGGCTTGGGCAGCTGGTGAGTGGCTGGTTGGGCTGCCGGAATGCGTGCAGCCTGCCCTGCATTCTGGGGTTTCTTGTTACAGCCCGTCCTTGGGACCTTCTCAGAGGCCCCAAGCCACCCCTATGGCCTTTCCTGCCCCTGCCCTGAATTTGGGCCCCTGGCTGAGTCCTGCAGGCCCCGCACTGCCCATCCCTCTTCCTGGGTCCTCAGTGAGTGAGCCCTGGATAGCTGCAGCCTCACTTGGCGCCTGGTGGAGCAGTCGCCCAGTGGGCCCCGTGGGCATAGCACAGGACTTGGGCAGTGCTGGCCGTGGACACCGTGGATTCGCCCGCTCTTTGGAGATTTCTCTCCACACTCCCAGGCCCTCACTTCTGAGCACCAGGACCTCGGAGTTCAGGGACCTCAGGCCAGATGGGCCCAGGGGCTGCTGCTGCTGAAGGTTGCGAGTCTAGGGAAGGGTGAGAGAGCCAGGGAGCAGAGCATATGGCATGGGGCACCCTCCACACAGAGGCAGCTGGCAGCGCCATTCACAGAGCCATGGGGGCTGTGAATCCTCGAGGCCACTTCCTACTCAAGGTGGGGAGCCGCCGACACACGTAGCGTGTTGATGGGCACCCAGTGTCTACCTGATTAACATCCCTGTCGGCAGTGTTCCTGGAAGAACGAGTGGAGGATCAAGTTCAAAGCCCAGCATGGAGATGCATGCCTGTTATCCTGGCACTCTGGGAGGCTGAGGCAGGAGGATTTCAAGTTTGAGCCCAGTCTGGGCAATTTCATGATTTTGGAGAACAAACTTCAAAGTTAGGGGGAAAAAACCAAAAAAATGGGGCTAGGGATGAAGTTCAGTGTGAAGGCCACAGGTTCCACATCTAGTGCTGAATATGAATGAACAAACAACACCCCCCCAAAAAAACCCCACCAAGCCCCAAAGTGCTCAAGAGCCCAGGACGGAAGCGCTGAGCCAGGGCTAAGGGCTAGAGGGCACAGGCGCAGGGAGGTCTGTAGCACTGAGCTCCGGGGACCCTGCATGTGCCCTGCCATGAGTGGCCCACCATCCCCCACTCAGTACAGTGCCACCCGGCCCCTCAGCCAGCGGCTTCCTGCTCACTCCCACCCAATGGATGGGCTCTGGCAGGGGTGCCGGGATCTGGCTGGAGGGAATGGGTGGCGGCCTGTCCTCCTGCCACTGAGGCCACACTGAAGCCGAGGCTTGGTGAGGCCTCTGCAGAGGTCAGTGTGGAACAGTGTGGAGAAGCGGTCACCACCTCGAAGCGCACATGCAATAAGCTAAGTGGCTTGCTCTTCTTGGCCCCATGTTTGTCAAGCTGTGTGACCCTGGCCACAGGGCCCCTGTGGCCCAGCCCACCTGCCTGGTCCCTGGCGCACATGCAGGGAGTTTTGTGCTGGGACCTATGGGTGATGGATGGAATCGTATCACATGGATTTGTGCCCGGCTTTCAGATGCAGCACTGCCTCACGTCTCTGCTCTAAACCGTAAGTGAAAACGAATCTGTTACTCAGATGCCAGTTCTCGGTCAACCGTGGGCCTCCTCCAAGGGCCACCCTCAGACCATGTGCTGCCCAGGGGCTCAGGACTGGCTTCTGGTGGGGGGGCCCTGGCTGTGGGTTGGAAGCTCTGACCCGGGAAGTGTGGGGACCTACGACCACCAGCTGAGGGCTGCCAGCCACGCATCCGGCCTCCTGTCCTCTGGCCCTCAGCTTCCAGGGAGGGGCTAACACGGGGCTTGGCCCGGGCTACTACCTGCAGGCTGCAGGAATAGCTGTGCCTGTGTTGAGGGGACCGGCTGGCACTGAGTGCCTGGAGGGAGGCTCTGCACCGCCTCGGGGCTGCAGGCCAGGGAGACACCAGGAAGGGTGGCTGTGGTGGTTCTGTGGAAATGCCAGCCTCACCTGGAGCCAGCCCTGGCTCTCCCGAGACAAAAATCAGCAGTGTTGCAGGGAGACCAGGGCGATGGCAGAAAGCTTTGGACAGGGACAGGAGCGCAGGGGCCAGAGGCCGAGAGGGTCCCCACCCAGCCAGGGGTGTAGCCTTGCGCAGTGTTTATACCAACGGCGCTGGGCATTCGGGCAGTGGAGAGATCTCCGAGAGGAGGGAACGAGGCCTCCAGGGCCTGTGGAGCTCAGGTGCCCCCATAGCCAGGCAGTGTCACCACCAGCAGGACAGGGGGACAAGATTGGCCAGGGTACCGCTGGTCTCAGGCTCCAGTGCAGATGCTGCCCTGGCTGGGCAGGGACAGGGTCCCCGGAGGGCAGCAGGGCTGCTCTCTCCACAGTACCATGGCAGAGGTCGAGGTGTGGAAGTCATGAACAACCCCAGGGCCAGGGCGGGGTCTTAGGTCTAGGCCCTTGGCTGGTGAATGCACAGGATTCTCCAGGCTCCTGTGACTTCGGCAAAATGAATTAGAAAGCCCTCATCTGCCACCGGAGCCCTGTGGCTCTAGGGCCACCCGTCAAGCCAGGGACAAATCGCACGCTTCTCTGGGTACCAGCGTCCAGCTCTGCACTGGGCAGTGCTGCTCAGTGAGGCACATGCAGGAGGCCAGGGTCAGGGTCGAGCCCCACGCTGGCCGTCACGTGTGTGTCTGCACTGTGGGCGGCTCCTGAGAACTGAGCAAAGACCGTTGGAGCAGGAAGGAAACCCCAAGACCTGGGCACAACACTGACCTAGAAGTCAGCATCCTCCCGTGCCCAGCACAGCTGCTGAGGGGACACAGTGTGAATGCCTGGCCAGGGTGGTCCAGAGCCCACATGGCACTGCATGCTCACCCGGGCCCTAGCACGTTCATGTGAAGACTCGGCAGAGCCCATGCTGCCTTGGGACAGACAGATGTGGGGCTGGTGCCGGACAGGTCCCCCCAGGTCTCCATGGAGACCCGCGTGGGCGTCAGCGCCCCCTGTTGGGGAGGACTGTGTGCCACATGCCCACTGGGCATGGGAGAGAGAGGAGGTGGGGTCCAAACCCTGGCCCAGGTGTTCTGGACCCCATCCTGGGCCGCACAGACCCCAATTGCCCCCAGGCTTGCGGGAGCAATGTGGGTGGAGGCCCAGTCCACGGCCTCTGTTGGCTGCCAGGCACGTGGTAAAGAGCTTCAGCCATAGCCGAGACAGCGGGCAGCAGGGAAGGCCAGGCCCAATTGGTGCCACCGGGGAAGGGCTGGTAACACAGCAGCAGACACCGGGCAGAGGCACCGCAAGGTCCTGCTGGCGATGAGCACACAGCGCTGCCCCTTGGCAGCTCCTTCTGGGAGTAAGACCCTCGTCCTTCCTGGAAGGACCCAGACCTTTCCCTCTGCACCCGGCCTGCCATGAGCCCTGCCACCCTTCTGGGCGGGATGGCCCCTAAAGATGCACACGGCTGGCCTCCCATATGCTGGTGTCTTTGGTACTGGCGCATGCTGGCTGTAGAGTACTGGGGTTCAGTTCCTAAGGCTCCACCCGGCCTGCCACAGGGGGCTGATGAATCCCCTGAGCCCTGGCTGCCCAAGCTGGCCGCTGAAGGACACTTGCCAGGTGGATTCCCCAGGATCTGGCTCCAGGGTCACCTGCCAGCCCGGCTGAGGTCCTAAGGCAGCAACGGCAAAACTTCTACAGACCGAGCCCCAACTGCAGCCCAAACCCACTTATTCATCCAAAGTGCCACGACTGCAGGTAACTCTGAATATTGAGGTTTAGAACGAGCAACTCTACACTAACATCTTTTGTCTTAAAAGAAAAACACACGCCTGCCTGGCAAGTGTGAGGTTGTGAGTTTGATCCCTGGTACCAAAAAACAAAAAAAACAAAAAAGTAGGTCTCTGCTCCATGAGGAAATTCTTAAGTAAAAGAAAAACACAACAGATGTGCCATCATCAGTTCAATGCCACTGTCCTCGGGTTCCCTGCCCGCCTGCACCCTGGGCTCCCAGGTCATCTGCCTGCCCAGGCCCAAGGTCCTGGAGGCACCCACTCATGTGGTCCTGGGTGCTGTGCTCAGCTGCCTGCCTGCCAGGATGGCTGACTAGCGGGGAGACCAACTGGGGGGTGGGGGCTTGTGAGGACCAGGGCAGCATGAGTGGACCACAGCTGCGGTGGCCACCTCTGCCTCTTTTGTCCCCAGAGGCCAGCAGCGTAGGCCGCCTGCTGAGTGCCTCCCACCAAGCTCGCAGCAGGGGGTGTGGCAGCAGGGGGTGTGGCCGGGAGAGGGTTAAATTTAATTTACCCTGCTTTCCCTTAATCTCAGCTCGCCCTGTAGGAGCGGCAGCTGCGAGCTGATTGCTGTCTCATTATGCAGCCTGTGTCGCTAATGGCCTGTGACAAGGGCTGGCGCTCCCAGGCCCCAGCCCAGCCAATCACACACACTCCCTCCTGTTCGCAGCACATTACAATGGAATTAAACTGAATTTCAAAACCTTTCCTCCCAGGACGGCTCCTTAGGATAATTAATGCATGTGCAGGGGCCCACCTCGGCTGCCCATGGCTCAGCTCTGAAGGGTTGGTGGCTTTTTATCCAGATGTGAAACAAAGAACAGGGGCCAGGAGTGGGCAGCTCCAGCGCTGCCCAGGGACCTGCTCAGAGCGGGGGCTGCCTGACATGCAGTGCCCACTGGCTGGGCTCCCTCCCACCTGGCTGCTCACCCACCAGGTGTCCAACCACCTCCTGCCACAGAGTGGGCACCGGACACATCCCTGAGCCTGGGGTTGCCTCCAGGGTGGGCACTGGCCCTGTCCTGGCTCCAGGGCCATTGGTTCCATAAGTCTTCTGCCCAGCCAGCACCCCAGGCCTCCTTGCCACCTCTGCCTCTCTGTGGACTTGCTTCTGCCACAGCTGCTGGGGGATGAGGAGGGTGAGGGGCTCAGGTCACAGAGGACACAGGTGGCTGAGCTGCCAGTGGGGGAGGGGGCACTCGGACAGCTCCTTGGCAGCAAGGGCCTGGTCCACCTTGAGTTGCCCTCTCCACTGGTGACCTGGCCTCCCTGAGGGGCTGGGTAGGTGACTCTGCTCCTACAGCCCAGACAGTGAGGGGCCAAGGACACCAAGACTCCAGGCCAGTGCTATCTGCACGTTTCCCCCCAAGACCTTTTAGGAAACCACCTAATGAGCCCTCCATCAGCTGTGCCTCCTGCCGGGCTCTGCTCCCTACCAGCCACATCCATCATTGTGGGCCAGGGTAACGCCAGAAAAGAGGCTCTATTCTTCAGAAAATGCCACCTTTGAATTACAAAACAAAGCCAGATGTGGTAATGCACACCTGTCAGACCAGCACCCTGGGAGGCAGAGGCAGGAAGATCTTTGGTTCGAGCCCAGCTTGGGCAACTTAGTGACTTAGAGAGACCCTGTGTCAAAACAAAAAAGAGGGCTGGGAATAGAGCTCAGAGCAAAGCATGCTCACCAAATATTTTAGAAATACAGATAGGTGAAAAGAAAAACAGACCCCACCAAGAACCCCACCATCCTGACGTGTTCTAGCACTGTCCTTCCAGGATAAAACACACGTGTGCATGGCACAGTTGTGCACCAAAGCATTTCCTCTGGACCCCTGTAGAACCTGGCAGGGCACAGGGCCTTGGTGCTGGGGCAGGCTCTGCAGAAGGTCGCCCCAGGGGACCCTACTGTGGTGACCACCACCGAAGGTCTGCACCCATCACAACTGACCAGCAGGAAGCAGGCAGGGGGTGATGTAAATGGCCACACTGAAACAACCATGGGAAATTGAGGGAGGCCGGGAGGGGTACAGCAAAAGCAAGGGTGGAGGGAGGCAGAGAGGGGGCGAGGGTCTTTGAGCAGGGTGTGGAGTTGCACCGGGAATGGGGTCCTAACCCTGAGGGCAATGAGACCCCTCAGAGAGGGGATGCAGTGGTAGCATCTCTGGTGTGGACACACATGGGGCTGGGGGACAGGGCAGTCATGCCTCTGGGGGCCCAGGCGCTTTCCAGGAGCTCCAACCTGCCCCTGCCTTCGGCAGCAGCTTCTGGATCCCAGCTCAGGGCTGCAGCTCACCCTGCAGGCTCTGCCACCCTCCACCATGCTGGACATGGGTCCTACCTGTCCTGAACCAGCCATCTGGGGTGAAGGCACACTTTGTTTCTTCTGGTTTATCCCAGTACTCCCGAAACACAGAGGGTCCCCTGACCAGCAGCTCCCCTTCCTTCTCCTCGAGCCCTGGGGTCACCTGTAGGGGGTAGCAGGGACATGCAGGTCAGAGCTGGGCACTCAGTTCTCTGGTCCCTGCTGCCCCTGGCCACACAGGCTACTTCTGGCCACCCTGCGGCCAAGATACTTCCTAACATCAGACATGGTGGCCAAGTTTGAATAAGTGGCCTATAATAGGCAGAACTCCAGTGTGCAAAGCAAGTGCCCTGATGGCCCTTTAGGGCTACAGACACCTCTGCCCTGTGGCAGGGCTGCTGGGTCCTTCTCAGCCATGCTTCGGGTCCTGCCTGGCAGCTGGGGTACTCAGGGGAGGCAGCACCCAGAGGGCCTTGTGGGGCGGAAGATGCTCAGAGGGACCACTGAGGAGGGAGGGCCTGCAATGAGAGTGATGTGTCTCCCACACGTCGGGCAGCTCAAAACCTTAGGCCATCTGGGTTTATACAAAGCCGGGTTAGGAGCCCAGGCGGGCCCAGGGGCAGACAACCATGAGTGTGGTTGGGTTTCCTACAGGTCCCCCAGCAAGTGGGTCCCCCAGTACAGGTGATAAAGTGGGGGTGATACAATGTACAGGAGACCCTGGGAGAACCAGGCGGCATCTGCTCCCAGGAAGACACACCAGGACGGAGGTGGCGTGATTGTCAGGGTGTGTGATCAACACGTTCAAGCTCATGTTATAAAAATGCTCCAAAGGGAAGGCAAACACTGGAAATGAGTGAAACCTGAAAAGTTTCAGTAAAGAAATGAAAGATAAAGCAGGTATCAGAACAGGCATACATTACAGAGGGCTCCAAGACAGAGTGGGCATCGCAGAGAGAAGACAGCAGGAACCTGGGCATGGAGGGCAGAGGCCTCCCGTGGGACAGTGGGTCCAGAGGCCACATGCTCACTGCAGGCTTCGGGAGAGGGGAGCTGTGTGCAGGAAGACGTTGGGCAAAAGCTGACTGGAAAAACACAGTCTGGTGAAACCTGCAGATTTAAAAAGCTCAGAGACCCCCGACAAGACCAGAAGTGCAGGCCCATGCACGTGGTGATCCGGCTACGAGAACTAAAGGCTGAGGGAAGTGGACAGCAGTCAGGACACACGGCACATTTCTTAGGGTGGGGACATGAGGCTAATGACTGGGGATCTTTCTTCAGAAAGAAGGGGCCAGAGAAGCGGGAAATAAGTCTCAGCCAGAATTCCAAATCCTGTGCAAATGTCCTGCAGGAATGAGGATGACATAGGCCTTTTAGTCTCTCGGACACTGTTTCAGAGGATGTGCTGCAGGCAGGTCTGATCCCAACCATCCGCTCCGCGAGGTCCTGCACACAAGGGCAGACAAGGGGGAAACCCAGCCTCGGCGCTGAGGGAGAAGCAATGTGGGCAGTGACTGCTAGTGAGCACAGTGCCCTCGCCTTGTCCCCTCTGTGCTCCAAGCTCTTTGCAAGGCCTGGAAGCCATTGTGATTTTGTCTAACGGCATTTGCACATGCAGAGGTCATGACATAAACACTAAAGTGGCCCCAGTGGCAGCTGAGCAACTGGAAGTGTTAACATGTTTGTTCTAGGCAGACTGTGAAAAACAAGTGTGGGTACTGCATTCCCTAGAGCAACTACTGAAGGAATGACACAGAGACATGAAAACTCGACCGGCAGGATGGAGCACTAAAGTACAACCCCAAGGAAGGCAGTGAAGGCAAGCTGAACAGTGAAAAGCCAAGGCAACACTAGCGAACAAATAATAAAACAGAGGACTTAAGTCACGGCACGTCACAACTATGTTACATGTACCTGTTTCAAACCACCCATCAAACGAGAGCCTAGATCAGGGACATGCTGTGTAAGCCAAGCCTGCGCTGCCTGTGAGAAACTCACCTCAGATCCAGCCATGTGGGTGGGGTAGCGGCAACAGGATAGAATCACATGTACCATTAAAATGTAAGTGGCTTCACTGATGTCAGACAAAATAATCTAGCAATGAGGATGATCAAGTCACCAAGAAGACATGATGGTTATAAATGTGTATGCACCAAGCTAGACTCAAAATACGTGAAGCAAAAACAGACAGGTTAGCTGGAAATGCTCACCCTTCAGCAGGTATAGAATGGTAGTGAGAAAACCAGCAAGGACACAGAGGGCCTGGCGAGGCCACCTCCTCCTCCTGACACGCCTCCAGCCAGCCCCACTGGTACTCGCTCCAGCACACCAGGGCGCACATCAAGAGCAGCCATGTCTGGGCCAAGTAACACTGCTCAACAAGTGCAAAGCAGACAAAGTCACACCACGAACACCTTCCTGAGTGTCGTGGAACTGAGAAATGAATCTTAGAGACACAGAAAAATCACAAACATTTGAAAGATATACAACATGCTGAAATCTATGAGTCAGAAAAAAGTCTTAATGGAACTTTAAAAATATTTTAAACTGGGCCAGGATATAGTTCTGTAACATAGGCGCCTGCCTGGCAAGCACAAGGTCCTGAGTTTGATTGCTGGTACCCACCCTAAAATATTTTGAACTGAAGGAAAATGAAAATATAACACATCAGAATGTGGGGGATGTAGCTAAAGCAGTGGTTGGAAGGCAATTTATAGTCTTACATGCACTAATTAGAAAAGAAGAATCTCAAATCAGTAGTCAAATGTCTAACCAACCTTACGAAACTAGAAAAAGAAAAATAATTCAAAAGCAGAGGCAGAAAGAAGCAACAGTGAGGAGAAACAATCAGACAAGAACAGAAATCAGTGAAATTAAAATGAGAAAAAGCAATGGGGGAAAAATTAATGAACCCAAAAGCCAGTTCTCTGAAAAAAAGGTCTGAGCACCAGACCCACCTCCAGCCAGACCAGGAGACACTGGCTGGTGATGGCGAAGACAAGGGTGGGAACCGCAGACCTCACAAGGGAAAGGGGCCAATGGGCAGCAAGGAGAAGCCACCAGGGTCAACAGTGGGACAGGTGGCCAGCCCCCCAAGAAGCCTTTGATGGCTAAGACAGTCCAAAGCCACTGAGGAAACCAAAGCCCTGTTAAGATCTCTCAAAACAGAAACTGATGGGCCCAGCTGGTTTTTCAGGTGACTCCTGCCACTCTCCAGGGAAGAACAGCACTGGATCCGCACAGTCTCAGCCTCAAACAGGAGAGACTGGGGTGGGGCTGGTACCGCCAGACGCCCACGCGAGGCCCAGTCAGCTCCAAGACAGGAAGCCACAGACCCTGACCCCTGTGAAGAGGCCGCAGCCCTCACAGAACCCTAGCCCTGCAGAGCCGGCCCAATCCACACCCCTCAGACTGCAATGGGTCACAGTGACAGCGTCAGTCCCTGTGCCAAGCATCACTCAGGCGTCAGGGTGAGGCTGTTGCACACACCCCCCCATGTGCAGTCCAGCCCAGCCCTGCCCATCGGACGCTGTGCACAGCTCCAATGCCAGAGCAGACTGTGCCCCCAGGGAGACCTGAGAGGTGGCCACTCTGTGGCTGTTGTGTCTGTGGCCTTCAGCTGGGATAAGGTGTGGAGGGGGACAGGGTCCTGGTGGCCCCAGTCGGTGTGGGCCCAGCAAATGGGTGTGACAGAGCCTCTTACCACGCATGCGTTGATCCCCCGCTGAGGACGTCCCTCCAGGGTTCGAGATTCCAGTCTAGTGTGAGGTGCGAGGGGTGTACAGATCCATCCCTGTCCTGTTCTGCAGCTCTTTCCTCTCTGTGAATCCTCCTGCCCCGCCGAAGCCTTTTGACCGACATGGCTGCACGGGCTGCTGTCAGTGGCTACATTTTTCCGTTCATATTGAAAGCAGCTCTGCACCTGTCTCACGTGAGGGTCTTTAACTCTGTGGTTTTTGTGTCTGGTGAGGTGAGGATGCAGTTTTCCCAACAGCACTTGCTGGAGCCTGCCTCTTCCCTGCAGGGGTGTGGGCTGCCTACCCTCAGCGCCTTCCCGGCCGGTGGCCCATGTGCGGTGCTTTCGTTGCTGCAGCTTTGCTGCGTCTCAGGTCCTTCTGGCACCCTTGGCTTTGCTTTCTTTGCTTGGACTGCGCCGTCCACCTGGTGTGGTTCAGAGGCCCATGCAAATGTCAGGACTTTTTTTCTGTGTCTGTGATCACTGCTGTTTTGATAGGGATGACACTGGAGCTGTAGATCATTTCGGGTAATATGAACATTTTAATATTTATGCTTTCAACCCATGAGCACAGGGCGTTTTCCATCTGTCTGTGTCTTCTTCAACTCCTTATCACTGTTTATAATGCTCAGGGTAGAGATTTTCACCTCCTTGGTCAAATTTATTCCTAAGCATTTCATTATTTTTATAGCTACCAAAGAGGGGATGATTTTTCCTGAATTCTTTTTCAGAACTCACTAACAGTGTGTAGAAATGCTACTGACTTTTCTATGCTACTTGTATTCTGCAACTTTGCTGAGGTTGTTTAGGAGATCTAACAGTTTGATGGAGTCTCCAGGGTTTTCTGTATTTAAGTTCACATCATCTGTCCATGGTCTTTGGGGTTTTGTAGTGCTGGGAATTGAATTCACAACCTCGCGCTTGCCAGGCAGGGGCTGTGCCGCTGAGCTAGGCCCCGGCCTGGGTCTTTTGCTTTTTGAGACAGGGTTGTGGTGTGCGGCCGTCTGGCTGTGACCTCACCGTCCTCGCCATCACTCTTCCTGCCTCGATGTCCCAGGGAGCTGGGATTCCAGGCTTGTGCTACACAAACAGCCTTTGCGCTGTCGGTAAGCAGGGATAGTTTGCTTTTTCTTTTCCAGAGTGATGGCTGTTCTTTCTTTCTCTTGCCTAACTGTTCTGGTGAGATTTTGCAGTATGATGCTGAGCAGCGAGGGCCCTGTGGTCCTCCCTGTCTCATTCTAGGTCTGGCAGGGAAAGCTCTTCACTGACCCAGTCAGATGATTCGAGCTGTGGGTTACTAACCGTGGGCTTTATGTTGAGGTAAATTCCTTCTATACCTGTTTGTTGAGACTTTTTATCATGAAGGGATATTGAATTTTGTTGTGTGCTCTTTCTGCATTTATTGAAATGATTTTAAAAATAAAAATTCCAGAAGGGGCAAGGAAAGACTACCAGAGGCCGAGGGATTTCCTGGGGTGGACACGGCAGGCTACTGGCCGTGCTCTTTACAGGCAGACTGAGATCCGAATTGTGAAAGATCCTTTGGTTTCCTGGAAAAATGCCAGCACCCAGAGCTCCTGCGACAGAAACCTGGTCACCAGGAACCAGGCATGGGAGGAGGGTGCAGCCCACCACTGTCCACCCCGACGCATGTGGGCCAGAGGGGATGTCCAGGCTGCCCCAGCCCTTCCCACCCAGCCCAGGAGGCAGCTGAGCGCTTACAGGGACAGCTGGGGACAAGGAAGGGAGCAGGGGGACAGCAGGGAGGATGGAGTGCTGGGCTGGTAGAGAGTCCACTGCTGAGCAACA
>PVLA01005117.1:0-155885 GCA_004027455.1 Hydrochoerus hydrochaeris | reverse complement strand
TCTAGAGAGAGAGAAAAAAAATACCAGGATTTTAGGAACAGTGGCAGAAAGGCCTCAATGAGTGGGGCAGGCAGTAGAATGAAGGAGAAAAGTAGACAAACAGGCAGAAAAATAGCATAGCAGAAATGAGGCAGAGAAGGATGGCTAGAATCTCTAACATAGATGGCCTTGATACACTATATTGTTAATAGTGTATCAGGATTTAAAACCCACATTACTCGCACCACTCTGCTTAGATGTATTATATTCTGTTCCAGTCATTCTACCTGTACTAGAGTTGAGGGCACATAGTTATCCCAAAAATAGCAGAATATAGTATGGTAATCATCCTTAATTTCCTATTAACTTAATCTAAAGCTCTGTAAAACCTACACTGTTTTACCATGACTGATCATAATTGAATCTGGTTTGTTCGATCACTGTTTTGTATTGATAGATTTTATTCAAAGCTGTTATAATTGATAGTATTAAGTCTGAGAGTATAGGCAACCACACTGAAGATGACAAGATTCACTAGAATATCCACTCTGGTTTGATTATTACCTGCCTTTGAAGTTTTATATTGTCTACAATGTGTTATTTTTACTAATATTTTTATATACTGCTAAATTTAATTATACTGCTAATTCAATTGTGCCTGATGATATAGGCAATTCTATTGAAGATAATAAGAGACAACACAGTAATCATTGTAGATCACCTTGTGCTGTGGTTTTATATGCCTTTTTGGTTTCATATATTTATAGGAATTTGTTTTGTTTTCTCTTGCTAGGTTTTGTTTTTCCCTCTAATACAGAAAGGATAGAAATACATGTAGAGACTCATGCATGCGTAGCTGTTTACAGTCTCACTGTTTGAATATCTACTTTGTATGCTTTAATTTTGTAACTTGAACAACTATTTCTAAGAGAACAATATGTAATTATCAACTGGTGATTTCTTACTGTTTATCTTTTTTTTATGAAATTCTGTATTATCTCTACCCTTTACATGTTTTTTTCTCTTTAAAGTAAAAAAATAGGATAAGATAAAATCCCAGACACTGACCCAAGTGAAATGAGTATGTTATTTATTCTATAGAGTATTGAAAAAAATGCTGATAAAAATGTTCATGAAGCTCAAGAAAACACTACAACAATAAAGAATTTTAGTAAAGTGATAAACAGTATAACAATGTACCAAACAAAAATCATTTCTGAAGAATGCTATAACTGGTGTCAAAAGATGCAATAGAGGAGTCTGACATCAGCCTAGATCAAGCAAAAAAAAAAAAAACAGTAAATTTGTACATAGGTCACTGGAAATCATCCAATCTAAGAAGCATTAAAAAAAATGAAACAATAAAGATAGCTTATGGGATTTACCAGATGCTGTTAAATTGAGCGATCATTATCAATATATCAAAAAGGGAAGAGAAAGAAAGGAACAGAAAAATATATCTCAGTAAATACTGGCAGAGAACTTCTCAGCCCTGGGGGAGGAAATAAAAATACAGATCCAAGAAGCATGAATTATACCAAGTAAAATGAATTCAAAAAGACCCTCACCGAGGA
This sequence comes from Hydrochoerus hydrochaeris, assembly GCA_004027455.1. Lineage (NCBI taxonomy): Eukaryota > Metazoa > Chordata > Mammalia > Rodentia > Hydrochaeridae > Hydrochoerus > Hydrochoerus hydrochaeris. The sequence continues at coordinate 154,332 of PVLA01005117.1, read as the reverse complement.
TCTTAGCTCACTTCCTGTTACTGAAATCAGTATCTCATATAGGGAAATTGATGAAGAAAACAGGCTTATTTTGGCTGATTTCTGGCCCACTCAAGGTCGAAGGGCCACATCTGGTGATGGCCTTCTTGCTGTCAGGGTTCTGAGCTTAAACAGAGCATCACAGGGTGAGAGACGGAACACCCATGTGTGTTCTCTCTCTTCCTACTGAGTCAGCAGTATTTCATGATGGGGTCTCCATCCTGAGGATCTGAACTGATCCTGGTCACCTCTCAAAGGCCTCACTGCTAAACACTTTCTATGCTATTAGTATCCATTTCATCAGTCTATTTCTTTTGATTGGTGAATTGAGACTATTTAGATTAGTGATTATATGTATTGGTTTGTCCTTTTCATATTATTTTCTGATATTGGTTCCTTGTCTTTTATGTTTAATTGCTTACCCTGCCTATTGGCCTCTTTCTGTTGGTCTTATTGGATTTGTGCACATTATTATTCCTCTATAGAATATCTTTTATAGCACATTGTAGAGCTAGTTTGTTGGTCATGAATTTCTTCAGTTATTCTTTGTTATGGAAGTATCTTATTTTTCCATTAATTCTCTAAAGGTTTTTCAGGGTATATCAATCTGGGTTGCAAGTTATTTTATGTTAGGATTTGGAAAACTTCACTTCAAGCTCTTGTTTACTTAAGCGTTTATGTTGAGAACTCTGCTGTGATTATGATGGGCTTTTCTTTTTTAATAGGTGACTTGTTTCTTTACTCTAATAGCTTTTAATATTCTATTCCTGTGTGGATTTTCTGGGATCTCAGTATATACTTTGCTATAAATTTATTTTTGGTCCTGGCTAATTAGAGTTTTATATGCTTCACTTATCTGTATGTCTAATTGTTTTTCCATGTTTAGAAAGTTTTTTGCTTTTTCTTCTGTGAAAGTAGTTTATGTCATATGTGTTGGCTCCTGTTTTTAAATTTAATTCAATTAATCTTATATTATTCTTCTTTGTATCATCTTGCAGCTGTTAAGTTGTCTTTTTATGGTTCCTTATTATTTTTAAGAGATCTTTCTTTTTAAGATCAGTAGACACATCCTATATTCTAGGTCTAAAATTCTATCTTCTCTCATTCATTCAATTTTGAAAACTTTCAATGAAATTTTAAATTTTCTGGATATCTGTTTTAATCTGTTTCATGGATTTAATTTCTGTCTTATGTTGGGCATTCATGGTTTCCATCATTTTGTTATACTCATTTTTAAAAAACATGTATATCTACACTAGCCTTGCTGAACAAGTCCTTCATTATGCTGGTCATCTCTTTTTTTTTTTTTTGCCTATGATATTATTTCTGTTCTGATTGCCTATATAATCTCATGCACTTGTTTTTGAACTTCTGCTACTATTATTTTGGATGACTGGCCTCCATTTTCCTCTACTTTGTTGTCCTGTAGACTTGTTCTGGGTGGGGTAGAAGTCTTCAGTTGCATTTTGTTTCTTTGTCTTGACATTTATTATTTTTTATTTTACTTTTGTGTGTGTGTTGATGTCTGTAAATGTGTTATAGTTGGTAGCTTTATCACTAGTAAATGTCTGTTGTTCAAAGCTGTCTTTGATCCCACCAGAAGTAAACCCATGGGCAGGCCTAGGGGCTGGATTATTGTTTTATAATGTCTTATGTCTATGTTTTGTTTATCTGCAAGTCTCTGATTTCAAATTAACTTCCATATCAGGATATATGTCCCTCCCTTTCTTCAATTACCTGTGTTTTTAGTTGATTTTCTCTGAGAAGCTCTACTGTGACCACCCTTTTATTCAGCCATATTGAATTCTTAGTGAAAATATCTGAGGCTATTATGGGCCTTACTGAAATTTCACATGATAAAATCTCTTTGTTCAAGCTCTGTGGTAAGACATGCTAAACCTCATTCTTCCCTATTCTGGAACAGACCAGAACTTTTTTAGAAGACCAAACTTAGCCCTGTGTACAGATGCCTATGTGTCATACCTTCTCATGAAGTTGAGGTGGGTACATTTTCTTAGACATGTCCAGATATTGTTTTCATAAGAGAATTCCAGCAATATCCAACTGTCCATCTGTTGAAAGTTGAAATTTGGGCTCTTGTTGTGATCATATAAAACATACTCAGTGTTTTATTGGAGATTATATACTTAAATATCTGTCTCACAATTTTCTTAAAAATATGTTTCTTTATTTAAGTTTACATATCTAAATGTCCTAAATTATATTTTTATATTCAGTCAGTCCTTTAGAAACTAGCTCACTTGAACTGCATTATTGTTCTCTTTAGGAAAATCCAGAAAAATATTTCTCCATTATCTCAAGCTCAGCTGAAGTGAGTTCAAGGCCTGCCTGAACTGCATTGTGAGGTCCTATCTCAAAAAGACAAAAAGACAAAATAAAATAATAAAATAAAATAAGATTTGTGGTGTAACATGCAAATACTCATCCTAACTTTATTTTTCCATTCTGATATTCCACTGGTTTTTGAGATTTTAATTCACTATCCTTGTATTTCTTACATCAATGACCATGTCTAAAAGTGTCTAAAAGTGTCAAAGCAAAAGCCATTTTTAGGAAGTAAGTAGGTAGTTTAGTGGCTTCATCCTGAACTAAGAGCTGCCTCCAATATTAAAAAGCAACATCATCAACAATAAATAATAGCTGTCCATAAATAATACCTTGCACATAATAAATACCTTGCACACTTTCCATGTATGTACATATATAATACATTTTACATGTGCTTCATATAGGAAATGCTATTTAAGTGGCGATAAAAATTCCAGTTTTTTCATGTTTTCTTGTAAAATATCAACATTGTTTCATGGACTAAAACATTTTAGAAAATCAATGGAGGACTTTGATGAGATTTTCTAATCATTTAATTAATAAGATATTTCAAAAGCACTGCAGTTTTCCATCTACTTCTCTTGCTGCTTGAGGCAGAACACAAAAATTATACCCACAGGATACTTCTAGATCTTTGTCACTCTCTCGGTGCATATGTGAGCACATACCATCATCTTTGTACAAATTTCCTTCATTTTAGCCTCATCTAAAATTCTTGAATTCCAGAGCCTTGCTTTTCTTGTTTGTTTCTTCTGACAATCATATTCTACCTACCTTCAGATTTCCTCCCTGCTGCTTAACCTTAATAATGAATCAATACCCAGGAGGCTGTGTTCACTAATGACTTTATATGGGGATTACAAATATACTCTTCACCAGCAATCACTTACTGGCAGGTTGATTATGCTTTTCTGACTGTTTGAACTCATACATCCTGAAACTGAGAAAAATTACATGGGATGGGAAGTGGCAGCTTACCAATGTAATCATTCCACTTTACAATGTATATAGTGTTGAGAACTTTAGTTGTGATAAAGGAGTGACACTGAAAAAGATGTCATCTGATCTGGGTCTTAGGAGTTCAGGAAATCTTAGTGATCATATGGTCTATTTCTGTGCCAAGAGAAGAAAACTTTTTACTGAGACATTGTAGATGAGCCCTTAGAGGTGACTATAATGTTTCTTTCATTCAATTCTCAATTCTTCACAATCTTCATTTTCATCCCAGTTAACAATTTATACCTCAAAATGAGCTGCAATGGCCATTTCTTGAGTCAATAAATGTTTATTTATTGCCTATTTTGGAAAAAGGATCTTCAAAGTACTCAAGGAATTTTATCTTGAGAATTTTAACATTTATAGTATTGCCTATTAAATTAACATCTACCAGTCCAGCCTCCCATTCCCCATTAGCATAATTTATTTCTGAATTCTTCCAACAACCAATATCTGCTTATCAAAATTTGTTTCCTTCAAATATTGACAAGTCAGTTTGTATGAAATAATGAGTGCTTAAAATCTTATGGAATATTTTTATTAAATTATTCTTCATCCTTCATCCATAGTCATTCCTTCAATGACTATGTCTAGAAATACCAAAGCAAAAATGTTTAAGAAAATCATCATACAACTGACAAGATAGCAAATTCAATAAAAACCTAGTTATGTAATAATGCATTTTATTCTACTTCTTTTTACATACCATTGATATGAACGTGATTTTCAAGATCACAAGAATAGCTGGGATATTTAATCCCACCAAATAACTTAGCAGTGGTGTTCATGACTATGGATATATGGGCTTGGTTGGAGAGTTTGTGGTACCTTAAAAACAGAGATTTCTGAAGTTGCCTTCTATAGTAAGTTTGCTTTCTGGCTAAGTGGTAATGTAAGCCAACCTTCCACCAATATGTAATTGTTGCAGTGTAGAGTTTAGAATTATTTTAGATAAGAACCTTTAGGGTAGGTCACAGAAACTGACCTGTCCATTGTTTAACTTTGTGTAGCCAATTAAACTTTGTAAAGCCTAAGTTCTCTAATATTTCTTATTTCTTTTCTCAACTGACCTTTGTCTGAAATGGAAGATTCTCTCCCACAAAACCAGTAGAATTTATTCTGTGTTGCATGGGCTTTAATGTTTATAGTATTTCAAGATTTCAGCTACCTTCAGGCTTGCTGTGTTTGCCAAACTTCAATGAAAAACCTGTGTCTACCATGCCCTTTAATATGAATATGTCAATTTCTTTTGCATTGAAACCATATTTCATGAAATTTAATTCCTGATTAGTTCCAAAAGGTTTTTTTTCTTAGGTTATGGATTCAGATATAACATTGCATCCTTGAGATGGTTTTGGGTATACTTACAGCTGTTAAATATTAACTTGCTGAACTGAATTTTGTGTCCAAGCAAGGCAGGGAATGGGAAGCTATTTTTGAATCCTCAGTATATGTAAAATATAGCTACCAAAAACTATGTTAGTCATGTTGTATCCTTACTTCAGGAAATAATTAAAATCCTCAGCTCCCTCTAACTCTGCTTCACTTTTAACTTCTAGTTATTTTCTGAAACTTGTTTCATTTCTTAGTATATAATACCTGGTTTGGCAAATTTGGCAAGAAGTAGTTTTAAGTGGTGATATTAGAAATGTTTAAAAATATTAGAATTATTAATATAAGGACTAATAATATAACAATTGTTATCTCTTCTGGTTTAAGCTTATGAGAAATTCTTATAACTCATACATAAAGAAAATCTTATAATCTGCCACTTGTATGTAGTGCAAAGTCTATTACTGCTTAGTAGCTGCAAAATTATGTTGTGTTTTTCTAGACATAGGGTCTTTTATTTCCTCCTTTTAAAAAATCATGTGCTTATAAATCTCTGAGTAGATTCATATATTTCAGGTGTATATTTCAAAAGTGAATTGCAAAGCATGGGCAGGGAGAAACAGCAGACATGCTCCTGTGCACCTGCCACCACTGGGACATTTACCTCTTATAGGCAGTCAACACAAGCTGGGAGGAACAGCCAGAAACACCCTGTGAACCTGCAGACCACCACTGGAGATGCTGGTTTCTTGCAGTAAGCCAGCATGGTATAGGAGGATCACAAAAAAAAATGCCACTGTGTGCCTGCTGCCGTTAAGGAAGTTCCTGTGTAGCCAAATAGGCTGAGAGAAGAAGTAGGCCCACCACTATATACCCATGGCCATCAGGGAATCCTCAGTGTAGCTGCACAGGTCTGAACATCCCACACCCCACTGCTGGCCCAGGAACCTGGGTTCAGAAAAATCCTGGTGCCTGAGCCATTCCCTGCACTGCAAAGGGGCAGCCAATGTGAGAAGTACCTGGGACCCCTCAAGCAGCTTGTTGGGAGAAACCCAGGAAAACATCAAGTCAAAGGATGACCAAAAAGCAATCTCAGACCTCCAGCCCACAAAGAACAAGTCTGGGAGATATGGTCATGAGGGAAAATGGAAGTCACACACCTGAAATCTCTGAAAGGAGAGCAATTGAACTGAAGAAACAACTTCATGAAGCTATAAAAGTAATAATATCAAAATAATATCTCAGGTAAAAGAAGAAATCACAAACATAATAAAAGAACTGCTTAGCATATCCAAAGAAGACATAGATAAGAAGAGGAGCATGGAAAAATGATGGAAACCGGGAAGAGAAAAAGATGGCAGATCGATAAGCAACAGGACACAGAGCCTCCTTGAGAGAGGAAACTCATGCCAGAATAAAACATCCTGGAAAGGTCTGGACAGAGGCAGATGGATCCTCTCAACCCAGGAAGAAACTAAAGACAAAAGAGCTGGTCAAACACACAGTCCTGGAGCTACCACTGGAGAAGCTAAGATTAGCGGCCATAATGCTCTTGCCAGAGCTGTCTGAATTTGTGCCCCCACAACTGGCTGGAGCGGCCCGAACTCACGCAGCCATGACCTGCTGGAGCCACTCAAAATTATGCTGCTGTGACTAGCCAGTCATGCTGAAGATGGAGGTTGGCGAGCCCAGTGGAGAATGGAGCCAGCGAGGGACCTGCATTAACCTGCAATGAATGCTAGTAATAAGACCCCCCACGGGAAGGGTGCAACCAACTGGATGGCATGTTGGAATCAGGCAGGATGGGCCTGAGCTAGGAATGACAGTAACTTCAGTTGGTTACTTCCTTCCCAGAGCAGATGGGTGGGATCTGCTTGGCCTGGGTCATGCCCCTGGTGGGGACCCAATAAGCCATCCCTAACCAATTCCCTAGGAGCGCAGCACACACTAACCTGGTGAAGGCCTCTGAAGGTTGCCTGGCCTGGTGGGGAGGGGCCAGCATATGCCAATCCTGCTTGCACTCCTGCTTGCACCTTCAAGAGCAAACTGGAGGGGGCAGAAATACCTCACCAGCGTGCTTCAGACAACAAAGGAAGGGGCTGGGACCTCCACTATACACCTGTATGGGAGAAACCAAAAACACGATAAGGGAAAGAAACAAGAAAAAGCCCCCAGACCACAACCCTGAGAGCATTGATCCAGGAGAGGTAAATACAAAACAGATTGAGGGCAGCAAACACGCAACATCAGACACGGCATCAGTGGACATAAAGCAATATCTTTAGAACCTCGTAGATGAGCTCAAAACTGAAATATAAAATCAAGTAAAACAAGATATAAGTAGATTAATAAAAGAAATGCTAAGCACCTCTCAAGAAGACACAGACAGAAGAAGGGAAAAACACAAAAAAAGGAGAGAAACATTTGATAAAGAAAACCTAGAATACATGAAGCAGATTCAAAGAGATTACCAGGAAATTAAAAACTCCATTGAAAGCTGGCAAAACTGTTTGAAAGAAACTAAGGATAGACTATCAAAACTTGAAGACAGGTTTGCAATGTGTGATCATGAGAGGAAAGATCTCGTAAAAATAACAAGGAAACAGGCAGTAACAATACAAAGGCTAGAAGACAACAAGAGGATCTATAACTTAAGAATAAGAAATGTGAGTGAAGAAGCAAAAGTAAAAACAAAGGAAATACAAAGGCTATTCACAGAAATAATTAAGGAAAACTTCCCAAGCATAGGAAAAGAAAATGACATTTGGTTGTGTGAGGCATACAGAACTCTAGCCACCTACAACCAAAACAGAGCTACACCCAGACACATAATAATCAAGATACCAGAAATTCAATATAAGAACAGAATATTAAAAGCTGTCAGAGAAAAGAAACAGATCACCTATAAAGAAAAACTCATCATAATCATGGCAGACTTCTCGACACAGACCATCAAATAAAGAAGAGCTTGGAGAGCCAGGCTTATGACACCACTGTGAGGTGAGTTGCAGCTCACCTGCGCAGGCCCAGGAAAAGTTTGGGACCATCAATCCTGGTGGCTGGTGCCCACCCAGCCCCTAGGACACTGGACTAGGCTCCAGAGGTTCCATGGGCTTGAGTGGACCATGCCCAGTGACTTTCATTCAACCAGGGGAGCCAGGCCCGCCTAAAGGGGAGCCAGGCCCACGCTGTTGCCATGAGGTGAGTTGCAGCTTGTCCTGCACAGGCCCGGGAAAAATTTGGGCCCATTGATCCTGGCAGCTGAGTGCCTTCCCAGCTCCCTAGGACACTGGACTAGGCTCCAGAGGTTCCGTAGGCTTGAGTGGACCGCACCCAGTGACCTTCATTCAACCAGGGGAACCAGGCCCACTGCACGAGGGGAGTCAAAGCCACATGAGTCCCAGTAGCAGAGGGTGCAGGAGGTGATTTCCAACACATCCAGGGAAAGCTTTGGAGCAACACCAGAAACACGGAAATATAGGAAAATGACAAAATGAAAGACCAAAATGCAATCTCAAACCTCCAGCCCATCCCAAGAAAGCCTAGGGACCATGTACATAGAAGAAAATACTAGCTGTACACCTGAAATGCCTGAAATGATATCAACTGAAGCAAGTACGGGAAGCTATGAGGGAACTCAAATCAGAAATAATCTCCCAGGTAAAAGAAGAAATGATAAAATTAGTGAAAGAAATACTGAATGCATCCAATGAAGACACAGCTAAAAAATTAGAGGAACAAAGCAAAATGATAGAATGCCTGAATGAACAGTTTAAGAATCAAACACAATATGTGAAGCAGATTCAAAAAGATATACAGGAAATCAAAAATTCTATTGAAAGTTGCAAAAACCACCTCAATGAAAGGGAAGATAGAATCTCAGACGTCGAAGATAATATTTCAGCTAGTGAACAGGAAAGGAAAGATCTTCTAAAGATAAGAAGAAATCAGGAAATAGCGATTCAATAGCTGCAATACAATGCAAAGAAAAACAACATAAGATTAATAGGGATAAATGAAAAAGAAGGGGACAACACAAATGATATCGAGGTTATTTACAGAAGTAATAGCTAAAAACTTTCCAAACATGAGTATGGAAACTGGCATACAGATTAGTGAAGCATATAGAACTCCAAATAGCCATAACCAAAACAAAACTATACTCAGACATATAATAATCACCATCCCAGAAACCCAACATAAGAACAGAATATTAAAAGCTGTTAGAGAGAAAAGACAGATCACCTATAAAAGAAGAGCTTGGAGCAAAGTATTCCAAACCCTGAAAGAAAATAACTCCAACCCAGACTGATGTACCCTGCAAAACTGTCTCTAGAAATTAATGGAGAAACAAGATGCTTCCATGACAAAGAAGAACTGGGGGAATTTGTTACCACCAATCCAACCCTACAGAGAATACTGAAGGACATTCTAGAGAGAGAGAAAAAAAATACCAGGATTTCAGGAACAGTAGCAGAGAGGCCTCAATGAACGGGGCAGACAGTAGAATGAAGGAGAAAAGTAGACAACCAGTCAACGAGTGGCAGAAAAATAGCATAACAGAGATGAGGCAGAGAAGGTTGGCTATCATCTCTAACATAGATGGCCTTGATACACTAAAACAAAAAAAGAAAAGAAAAGAAACACAGGCAGAGTAGATCAGGAGATAGGGTCCACCAAGATGCTCTGTATAAGAAATATAATCAACCTGAAAGAGGTTTTATGGAGCAAAAGTCAGTATGACAAAACAATGCTCTATGTAACAGGGAACCAGAGTGAAATAGGGGCAACTCGACCAGCACCTGCAGATAGGATGGAAAGACAGGATACTTATGTGCAGTAGAGAACTACTCAGCTATAACGAAGGAAAGCCTTGAGGCTTTTGTAGGTAAAGGAATACAACTTGGATCAAGTCCAAGAGTGAGAAGGTTCAGAACCACTAGGATAAATAGCAGGTTGTCCCCCTCCCGCAATCTAAAACCTGACGGAGTTGGTGGGACCCAAAATGTGTAGCACCCTGTGGGAGTGAAAGCGGAGGAACAATATAAAAAATAAGAAGGCAGAGGATATTGTTAATAGTATATCAAGATTTAAAACCCACACTACTCACACCACTCTATTTAGATGGATTATATTCTGTTCCAGTTGTCTACTTGTACTAGATTTGAGGGCACAGACAGTTATCCCAAAAATAGCAGGATATAGTATGGTAATCATCCTTAATTTCCTATTAACTTAATCTGAAGCCCTGTATAACTTACACTGTCTTATTATGACTGATCTTATTTGAATCTGGTTTGTTAGATTGCTGTTTTATATTGACTGATTTTATTTTAATCTGTTAAGATTGATAGTATCAAGTTCTGAGAGTATAGGCAACTACACTGAAGATGACAAGTTTCACTCGGATACCCACTTTGGTTTGATTATTACCTGCTTTTGAAGTTTTACACTCTCTACAATGTTTTGTTTTTATTAATATTGTTATATACTACTATATTCAATTACATTATGCCTGATGATATAGACAATTCTATTGAAGATAACAAAAGATAGGTAAAGGATAGTAACCACTCTAGATCACCTTGTACTGTGGTTTTATATGTTTTTTTTCTGTCATGTTTCTATAAGAATTTGGTTTTTTTTGTCTTGCTATGTTTTATTTTTCCCTCTAATACAGAAAATATATAAATACATGTAGAGACTCATGCATGCATAGAACCTATTAACAGTTTATGAGAACTGATTATATAATGCATGATGAAATGAACAACTACTTTGAAGAAAAAGACACTACAGTATGCAATGCTGATTCTGTAGCATCATGATGTGAAATACAGCAATACTGTTATTCTTTGTTCAAAGTGATTTTAGCCTGTGTTGTTTAATTTCAACATACATGAAGGTATGGACAGCTATTTTAAAGAGAATGAGAGACACTATGACAGGCATTGTTGACTTCCCTCTTGTCTAGTCTTGAAGACCTAAAACACCTTCCTTATACTATGTTATTTCATGTGAATTCTCTTTATGTGAAGATAAGGACAACTATTTGGAAGAAAATAAGAGACAATATGATAGATAGTGAAGATTTCTGATGGCTTTGCTTTGAAATTTATGTCTCTTACATTGCTTTTTTGTGTTCTGTTTTGTTCTGCTTTGTTATATTTAATTTTATCCTCTTTAAAATTAAAAAAATGGTGGAAACCTTGAATGAACAATACAGGAAGGAATTACAATGCATTAAACAGATTCAAAGAGATATCCAGAAAATTAAAAACTCCATCAGAAGTTGGCAAAACTGCTTGAAAGAGACTGAAGATAGACTTTCATACCTTGAAGACAGGATGGCAGCTAGCAATCATGAAAGGTTAGATCTCTTCAAAATAATTTAATGGCTGCAATAAAATACAAAGGAAAATAATTTAATAGTGATAGGAGTCAGTAAAAAAGCAGGGATCAACACAAATGACATAAAAAGATAATTTACAGAAGCTTAGCAGAAAATTTCCCAAACATGGGAAAAGGACCTACATACAGATCAGTGAGACATATAAATCTCCAACTACCCATAGCCAAAATAAATCTCCACACAGACATAATAATCAAGATCCCAGGAATTGAGCACAAGAACAAAACATAAAATGCTGTTAGAGAAAAGAAACATCAGGTATAATGGAAAACCTGTTAGAATCATGACAGACTTCTCAACACAAGCCATCAAGTCAAGAAGAACTTGGAGTGAAGTACTTCAAAGTTTTGAAAAAAGAACTTCCACTCCAGATTGATGTACCCTGCAAAACTATCTTTGAATATTAATGAATAAATAAGACATTTCTATGATAAAGAACAATGGGAGGAATTCATGACCACCAAACCAATCCTTTAAATGGTCCTTGAGGACATTCTAGAGAGAGATAAAGATGACCATGGTTTCAGGGACAGCAGCAGAGTGGGGGAACACTGAGCAGGACAGGCAATTGAATGGAAGGAAAAAGTGGGGGCCAACAGCAGGAGAATAGCATGGCAGATATGAGCCAGTTCATGTCCATCACAATAATTAATGTAGATGGCTTCAATTCACCAATGGAAAGGAATATGGAAGAGTGGATCAGGTGACAAGATCCATGAGTATACTGTGTGTAAGAATTTAACTCACTTAACTCAAGAGGAAATTCATAGATTTGAAAGCCAAAGGAGAGAAAACGATGTTCCATGTGGCAGGAAACCAGAAAAAAAGCAGGGGTAGCTTGCTCATATACTGCAGGATGTGTAAGAAGGATATAGTATTTTTATACAGTGGAAAGCTACCTAGCTACAAAGCAGAGTAATCTTGAGGCTTTCATAGGTAAGTGGATGCAACTTGAGATCATGCTCATCAGTGAAATGGTTTGGACTCATTGCTGAACATCATCTTGTCTCCCTGGCATAAAAAATTGAAGAAGTTAATGGTATCCAAAATGTATGATGGATATTGTGACAGTGACAGGGAAGGAAACATCTAAAAAGGGAAGATGGTAAGCACTGTTAATTTTCTATGTCTTGTTTTGAATTCCTATATCATTCTCATAGTTTAGCTAGGTTTAATTTTATTCTGTCTTGTTTTGTTTGATTTTACTATGTCTGATGGTATGGACAACTATTTGGAAGATCACAAGATATGTTATAGTAGCCATTGTTGCTTTTCTATTATCTGGTTTTGAAGTCCTGTGATTTTTTTCATTGCTTTCATTGGTTTTATTCTGTCTTGTTTTTTCTTAATTTATTATGTCTGATGGTATGGACCACTATTTTGAAGAAAACAAGTGACATTATGGTATCAGTTGTTGATTCCCTGTTATCTTGTTTTGAAATCCTGTATCACTTTCACTGTTCTGTTCTGATTAGTTTTATTGTTTTATTTTGATTGTATTCTCTTTTTCAAAATGTGAATAGCATTTACCACCTGATATGCTAGATCTGCATGACTTTGAAAGATTGAAAATATTTCCTATACACACAGAGAAAAGATTCATAGAGTTATTTGCAATGAAAACACTGAAAAGAATGGGTAGTTATAATAGTAAATGGTGAAGAGGAACGTAATGTAAAGACATATGCAATGAACACATTTTACAAGATGAATATAGATACTTTGCACAAAAATTTAGATAATAAACAACCAGAAAAGTGGCATTAAATCTATGAAATATTTTATTTCTTTTGGGAGTGCTAATCACTCATAAAACAAGCAGCAGTTTCACTTTAGCTAAATTGCTACAAATTCACCATTTTGCCAAAGTTTTGAAAAATGGATGAGGTTAATATTCTTAATGTTGTAGATCAATTCTGAAGTCAGAAGTCGTATTACCTAAAAATAGAGTAAGGTTCAAAGGTAGTTGCTGTACTGATTTCTTAGATTGACATATTATTCTTATACATATTTTTTACTGGACAAAATGACTTTTCACCTGAAATTGTCTTTCTCCTTGTTTTTGCCTGATAATTCCTCAACTCACTTTTGTTTGCTACCATGCACCAGTATTTGTTAAACTTAGCATTACTGATATTTTGAACTGAGTAACACTTTGTTGTTGGGGAGCTATCCTTGGCAATGTAGGATTTTTAGCATGGTCCATCGCCTATAAGTATAAAATGGCAATTATACCTTCCCGCAAGTTGTGGCAACCAAAATATCTTTAGTTATATGCCAGATACTAAAAGAGGGAATAATTGACTTTGGTTGAGAGCTGTTATATACAAAATTATAGCACAATTTTTTATGATTTTTTTTAATTTAAAGAGAAAAAACAGAAAAAGGATAGAAATATTACAGAATTTCAAAAAAAAGATAAATAGTAAGAAATCACTAGTTGATAAATTACATACTGTTCTTTTAGAAATAGTTGTTCATGTTACAGTAAAGTATACAAAGTGAACACTCAAGCAGTTATACTGCAAACAGATCTGTTCAAAAATCCAACAAGGACTTAGAAATATGGTTATCAATCCTACACACTTAAATATACATGCAGTTATATCTTTTAGAGCACTTCCTGTTTCCTCTTTTTTACAATACCAATTATGCAATTTTAAAATTTTATTTAAAGAGAAAAAAAAGCAAAACAGAAAAAAGGGTAGCAACAATACAGAATTCTAAAAGAAAGAAAGAAAAAGAAAGAAAAAGAGGAAAAAACCCCTAAGAAATCACTAGTTGATAAAATACATATTGTCATCTTGGATGTAGTTGTTCAAGTTACAAAGTTAAAGGATACACAGTAGACATTCAAACAGTGAGACTGCAAACAGTTCTGCCCAACAAAGATTCAGAAATATGGTCATCTGTTTTACACACTCAAACATACATGCAGTTATATCCCTTAGAACACTTTCTTTTCCTCTCTTTTTTACAATAGCAATTACACATTTTGGTTTTATTGCTCTTATAGTTCTTATTTACTTTTTACACTAGCGACACAATATGCTATTTATAAATATGATTCTTATTTATTTCACTATTAGTATGGTCTCTCAAGTGGTCTTCATTTACCTATGAAGGCCTCAAGATCATCCTTTTTTATAACTGAGTAATATTCCATTGCATAAAAATAACGCATCTTTTTCATCCACTCTGCAATAGATGGACATCTTGGTTATTTACAAGATTTAGCTATCACAAATTGTGCAGCTATGAACATGGGTGCACATATATCACTGTGATATGAATTTTTCAGTTCTTCTGGAAAAATACCCAGGAGGGGAATAACTGGATTGAATGGGGCTTCCAATCTTCTGAGAATTCTCCATATGGATTTCCATAATGGTTGCACCAGTCTGCACTCCCACCAACAGTGGAGCAGTGTTCCCTTTTCCCCCGCAGCCTCGCCAACATTTGTTATCAGTTGATTTTTTGATGGCTGCTATTCTTTCTGGAGTGAGGTGAAATCTCAATGTTGTTTTAATTTGCATTTCTTGAATGACCAGTGATGGTGAACATTTCTTCATGGATTTATTTGCCATTTGTAAATCTTATTCTTAGAGCTGTGTGTCCATCTCAGATGCCCATTTTTGGAGAGGGTCTTTGAATTTGGGGGCCTTGATGTTTTTCAATTCTTTATATGTTCTGGGTATAAGTCCTTTGTCTGAGGGGTTGCTGACTAAAATTCTTTCCCACTCGGTAAATTTTCTTTTCACTCTGTTGGTGATTTGTTTTGAAGCATAGCACCATTTTTGATTTTCAGTTTTTAAATTCAATCTTTAATTCTTTTTCTATTCATAAATAATTTGTTATTCACTAATATCAGAGAAAATTATGAAATATGCATTAAAGCTACTTTTCTCATGGCTCAAAAAACTTTTCCTTTGTAAGACTGAAAGTCAAAGGTTATGAAATAGTGTACTTATTGACCAATGTTCCTCAAATATGTTACATTCTAAATATAATTAAGAAAACAGAGCTGAGAGTGTAGCTCAATGTTAGATACCTGCTTAGCACACAGGACGCCTAATTTCACTCCCCAGTACCACCAATATCAGAAATAAAGAAAACAAAACACACAAGAATGACTATGATGTATAGAATTACTTCTGGTGATGCATTAATAAATAATGTTATTGTTATTATTGAAGTCATTAGTCATGACTCTCATAAAAATATGAAATCAACATGTCAAAGATTTCATTCTACACATTGATTAATTAATAGACTTATTGGATGATAAATAAAATTGATCTAAAGAGAATTTGAGAAGCTAGTTATAAGCTGGGTATGGTAGTGTACACCTATGATTCCAGGAGTCTGAGGAAAGATCACGATATTGAGCCTAGCTATGGTGACTTAGGAAGAGCCTACATCCAAATAACAATTGCAAAAGATGATGAATCTACTCAGTGGTTGAGCACTTGTTCAGCAGGTGTGGAGACCTAGGCTTAATCTCTATTGAGAAAGTGAGAGACAGACAGACAGACAGAAGACAGGAGAAAGAGAAGGGAAAAGGAGAAAGGGAATGGAAAGGAAGAAAGAGAAAGACAGGAAGAAAAGAGAAAACGAAGGAAGACAGAGAAAAGTGCAATAAGGCATTTATGGACAATAGACAATTAAGTAAAGGTATATTAGACACATAGCCAGTTAGTGTTGATGAGAGTAATAAGTGATATTTTGAGGGTTTATTTTCCACCAAAAAGAAATTATTTCCATCTCTACAAGATTTACAAGTTAGTATAGAACTATGGTAAGTATTAGACATTCCTCATAGTGTTTTAACATCTCTTGTGAATGCATAGATCTTTTCTGTTTAAGATAAATCCTGTTACTTCCAGAATCTCTCTGCCTTTCTCTCCAATATGCATCTCTTCTCTATGCCCACTTTTTTAAATTCCTTAATGGAGCAACATTTTTTAAAAAAATCTGCAGATTTTTTTACTAAATTCTGAAGACTTCACTGCATAAATGGCTACAGATGTTACCTCTATTTTTCACACCCTAAAATCAGGCACCTATTCTTTCAATTATCAAATACTTGATATAAAACTTGGGTAATAATAGCGCTGCTGACTCAGTTTTATGTCATTTAAGTAAATAAATATACATTCTATTTTTTTTAACCAGCCTTGGAGGACTCCTATAAAGTAATTGTGTGCTATTGCTGGCAATTTAAAACAAAATTTGATGAGTTAATTGATTGAAAATAACTACTTCAGCCAGGCATGGTGGCACATGCCTGTAATCTGAGCACTCACAAGGCTGAGGCAGGAGTATTGTTGTGAGTTTCAGGCCAGCCTGCACTCCAAAGTGAGTTCAAGGCCAACCTGAACTTCATAGTAAAAAATTTCATACAAACTATTGACATACTTCCTGAAATGAATTTCATATATATATATATATATATATATATATATATATATATATATATATATATATATATATATATATATATAATGATTAGGGAATTTTACAGAGAAATGCTCTTGAGTTTTGCTCTATGAAAACTCAAAATTACTGGTAAAGTTAAATTGAGGTAATTAAGCTTCAGAAATTCTAATATTCTGCTTTACATTTCACGTAAAATACTTTTTCTAAAATCAAAGAGCCTAAGAAAAGGAAAGAATTAAAATCAATTAGACACAGATAAAATTGGATATAAATATATTTAAAGTATTTGTAAAGTAGCATATATCATGATTCAGATGCAGAAAAATGTCCATGTTAGGTAAACCTGGCATTATGTTTTATTCATTCGTAAGAGTCAATACAACTGAACTTAAATGTGACTATTTGTTTTCCATCTCTCTCTGCCATGGTAGAAATGACCATAACAAGCTAAGGTAATTCCTAAAATTTGTTATATTTCCTTCACTATATAAACAGGAACTAGATTGACTTATTTGTGTGTGTGTGTGTGTGTGTGTGTGTGTGTGTCTGACTTCAATAGAGGTTCAACTTTTCCCATAAATTCAAAGTACAATAAAAAGGTGAAAGTAGGCCCAATGACAGTTCCATAAACTGTTTCCCATTTGGCAGTTCCCTTCCCCTAAGGTCTGATTTGCTTCAATAGTAGAATGTGTCTGTGTATAAATTCATATACAGCACAGCTACAAAATCATGTTGTACTTCAGAAGAAACTTGGTGTGGTCAAGATATTCCATTTCTGTGGAAGTATAGACATTTTAGAGTTTTAAAAAATTACTCAAACCTATCACTGAAAAAATTCCAAATACAATTGTCTTTTCTCTCTCCAAATCCAGATGTTTGTTTCCTTTGCAATCAGAAGTTCTTCAATGTCTAACCTTTGCATGTCAATTCATTAGCTCTACTGTGTTTTAGTAACATGGTTCTTTTCTTTTTTTTTTTTTTTGTAAATTATGTTTATTGGTGCACTCTAGCTATATAAAATGATTACATTCATCATAGGGAATTTGTACCTGCATATTACACAACTTGATTTTTCCCCATTTCCCTACCCTCCCTTCAACCCTCTTCTCTTATTCATAAAAGCTTTGTTTCCATTTCCGCCTTTTTTATCATCATTTTTTTCTTTTCTCTTCTTTAATTTCCCCCTCCCCCATCTCCAGTTCCCCTTCCCATTTGAACATTTCCTTCCTATTTCATGCTATCTATTATGTATTTTAGTCTTTATTTACACTTATAGGTTTTCATACCAGAGAAACAATGTGGTATTTATACATGTGTCCAGTTTATTTCACTTAGGAGTATGTCCTCAAGGTGCATCCATTTAGCTAGAAATGTCTCAAGTTATCTTTATTTATGACAGAGTAATACTCCATTGTATTAAAAAAAAACCCACATTGTCTTTAGCCATTTATCGGTTGATGGGTGTTTGGGCCATTTCCAAGACATAGCTATTTCAAATGGTGCTGCTGTAAACATGGGTGTGCATATATCGCTGTGGTATGATGCTTTTAATTCTTTAAAGAAGATACTAAAGAGGAAAAGCTGGGTCGAACAGAACCTGTAGTCCCAGATTTTGGAGGAACCTCCAGACTGAGTTCCACAGTGGTTGCACCAGTCTACTCTCCCGCTAACAGTGGAGAAGGGTTCTTTTTTCCTAGCAGCCCTGCCAGCATTTGTCATTGGTTGATTTCTTGATAATAGCCACTCTTTCTGGGGTGAGATGAAATCTCAGTGTTGTTTTCATGACAAATGATGTTGAAAATATTTTCATATATTTATTTGCTCTTCGTACTTCTGAGAAGTGTCTATTTCAGATGCCCATTTTTAGATTAGGTTTTTAAATTGGGGGGCTCT
Source organism: Hydrochoerus hydrochaeris (assembly GCA_004027455.1). Lineage (NCBI taxonomy): Eukaryota > Metazoa > Chordata > Mammalia > Rodentia > Hydrochaeridae > Hydrochoerus > Hydrochoerus hydrochaeris. Next base: position 135,893 of record PVLA01005117.1, on the reverse strand, counting down.
ATTTTTTTAGTTCTTTAGATAGTCTGTATAATAGTCCTTTATCTGAGGAAGAGCTGACAAAAAAATTTTCTAACACTGGTTAGTCTCTTCACTGTTGGTGGTTTCTCTTGTTGTGCAAAGCTTTTTAATAAGATAAGATCCCAGCTATTGATTCTTTGTGACAGGTCCTTTGTCATTGGAGTATTGCTTACACCTGTGTCTTGTTCAAGCATTCCACCTATTCTACCTCCTAGCAGCTGTTAGTGTTTCTATTTTAATATTTAGCTCTTTGAGCCATTCTGATTTTAGTTTAGTGCATGGTTAAAATTAGGGGTCTAGTTTGGATTTTTCTCCTGTAGAAAGCCAGTGTTTCTAGCACTATTTATTAAAGAGGCTATCTTTCTTCCAGTGAAGGTGTTTGGCACCTTTGTCAAAGGTAAGGTGGCTGAGTGTGTCTGGAGTTGTTTCTGCATCTTTTAACCTATTCCACTGATCCTCAGGTCTGCTTTTTGACAGTACCATGGTGTTTTTATCACGGTAGCTTTGTATTAAAATTTCAAATGAGGAATTGTGTGCTTTTGCAGTCCACTGCATCAGGGTCCACTGCTGTGTTCCGCTGGTATGCTTCTCCATGGCGGCCTCTGGAGTCACCAGCAGTCACCGTGTGCTTGCAATTTCAAGCTTCTCTTCTCATGCAGTGACTGCAGGCTCAGGGAGGAAGCGTTTCCTGCTCCTCTTTCTTTTTCGTTCAAGGTTCTTTCTTAGCTCTCCCTGTGGGCTTAAATTCTCACTTCAGATCCTCCCTGTGACCTGGAGCCCCACTTCCTTCCTTCTTCTCTTCCTCATGTTGCTATATTTCAGCCTTTGGACACAAAGTCTCCGAGAGGCTCTTTTGCTGCTGCTCACCACTCTGCCATATTCCCAGAAGTCCTCTTTTTAATATATTTAAGTGCTTTTTCACATTTCCAATAATAATGCATTTCATTTCCTATTGCATTTTGTCTTACTCAAAGTTTAGTTATGCACTTATGATTTTACTTGTCATTTTGTTAAGCATGCCATATCATGTATGTGGCAGTATTCAGTTTAGGTTGTACTCTGATGTCTAATTTGTCTTATTTTCCGCACAAAAGATAAAATATTTTGCCAAGTGAAATATCTTTTGTATATCTTATTTTATGATGTTCTATTTTTTCTAAGTTTACCAATAGTTTAAGAGAAATTATAGACATAGTTTAATTCCTGAAGATTTTAAATGCAAAGACATTAGCATCTGTAGACTCAGTCTTCCAAGAAGGAGTTCATGTACTAGAATGTTGACTTTCAGAAGTGTGTTAACTATATATTGCAATTTCACAAATTTGTCCCAGACTCAACAGTTAAAAAACAAGAAGACAGAATCTATGGTTAGTAACCTAGTACCAAAGGGAATTGCCATCACTTTTGCCATGTGATATTGGTTGCACAAACTAACTCTGGTTCAGTATAGAAGGACTCTTTGACTTAGTACCAAAAATATTATACCTACCAAGGATTTTAGTGCAACTTCTCATTATTCCAACCCCATGATACATTCATGGAGAGATTTTGTTTTATTCATTTAGAAATAGAAAAGAGGATCAGAAACTAACCCAAAGTCACAGAGCCAGTCAGGAGGTGAAGAGCTCATACTTCTTTCATTGCACTCAACTTTCATTACCCAGGGAATAGAACTCATCTGCTTTGAGACAGTGTTTGGATTTGGGGAAAAAAAGTTACATATTTTTCTTTAAAGCTTTTCTGCATTTATTTTTCCCTCCCTGAGAAAATCATTGTTACTACATTACTAGTAGCCATGCATTTTCTCACATAGAGCATTTAAAACCTTAAAATGAGAACCAGACATATAATTTCCCCCGCAAAACTTTTGTCTTACCATATTTTTCAAATCAAACAGCACATTTTTCACCATGATAGATACTATTCAGAAAAAGGTAGTACGGATTTTATCTTCCAAGGGGGTCAGAGTATTTAGACAAAACCCAGGAAACAGTATTCACATTTGTTCACCTTATGAATCTCCTTCCCTCAATCTAGTAAATATATTTTAACAAAAGCTGAATATGGCTTTACCAGGTCAAAGCATTGTGCACATGCCTTTCTGCTGTAGTGACAGGGCAGGTGTATATGGATGGATCAACAATGGGATGTAAGTTACCTGTTCAATAAGGAGTAACACAATTTTTTGAGTTGACAGTTGCATCTTATTTGCACTGCCCTTGCCACCTCCCATAGCCATATAGACATTTTTTCCCACAGATTCTCATGTTCAGGTCTGGATCTCCATGCTAAATTTCAGTCAGTTATGCCTGTAAAGTCTCATTTTTCATACAACTAAAACTTCGTTTTATTTCAGATTTAGTTTATTCCCTTGTGATAATGACAGCTGACAATATACCTCAGACAGTACTTGTAATCTTAGCAATAGTATTCCTCTTTAAATTTCTTGTTTCTCTGTGACTAACATGAAAAGATTGAATTTTGGAGACTTTATTTTTAATCAAATTCTTGGTTATATTAATAACAATTTACAAATGTAAGATCCATTGTTCTAATTTTTTAAATGACAGCTAAGTTTAAAGGAAAAAGTACCTTTTATGAACAACTAATTTGTTAATATCGTTAAATTTAGGTTCCATCAAAGTTTAAAAGGACAAATCTATGAGGAAAACATAGTAAATACAGTGCCTGCCTTTGAATCTGCCTTAATTAATAATAATTTCTGAAGAAACTATTAATGGAGTTTGTACTGAGAATGTCTGTTGGAAAGTCACTTTTTAGGAAGATACCTAAAATTATTTTTAAAGGGTTTTCAAGGTGTTATACCTTTCTTTTCCAATTACTTATGCTGACTGAACATGAATGATCAGTAGAATCAATTAACTTTTTGCATGAGATAAGTTTTATTCATTTCTCTAGAAAAGGTCTTCAGAGTATGTGAGAGTAAAAAAAAAATCAGCTTGAATTATTTATGAACATACAAATGATCAACTTAAATGTTTGCATTCCTAAAAGCTGAAAAAATGACAGCAGGATTGGTCTCTCTGTATGGGCAGAGGCCACCTGGTAATTTAGGTGGGTCAGGCTATGCTAAAATAAAAAGGTTGATGTCTTCACAAATGTGTATGATATATTGATTTCATTTCCTTTGGATAAGTATCCCATAGAAAAACTAATGGATCTTATGGTAGTTGTATTTTTAATTTTTTGTGGAACCTACAGTCTCACTAATAGCATAAGAGTTCTATTTCTCTGTATTCTCATCAGCACGTCTTCTATCAATTTTTTTTGAAATGGCTGTTTTCACAGATTGACATAATACTTCCCTGTGGTTTTGTTTTGCATTTTCCTGATGGTTAGTGATATTGAAGATTTTTTTCCTATACCTCTTAGCCATTTATATATCATTATTAGAAGAAATGTCTCTAGCTATATTGCCAATTTTTAAATTGAATTACTTGGTGTTTTGATGTTGAGATTTAAGAGCTGCTTATATATTCAAGAAGTTAAACTTTTTTAATATTTGTACTTTGCACATATTTCCTCCCATCCTGTAGATTGTCTCATCCTTTGGTGATTGTTATCTTGACTGTGCAGAGGTTTTTTAGTTTGGCATAGGCTCACTTATTTATTTTCCCCTTTGGTTTCTGTGCTTTTGGTGTCTTACCCTAAACAACCTTGCCTATTCCATTGTCCTACTATTTTCTTCTAGTAGTTTTTTACATTTAAGTTTTGAGTACATTTTGAATTGAGTTTTGGAGCTGGGAAGAGGTAGCTCTATGGTTTCATTCTTGTACATAAATATCTAATGTTTCCAGCATCTTTTTGTTGAGTCTGGGCTTCCTCTAATGCATGTCATGAATACCTTTTAAAGAGAATCAGGCTACCTTATTTGTTTAGTTTTGTATCTAGGCTCTCTATGGTTTTCATTGATATATTTTTGTGTTTTTATGGCAGTAACATGTTGTTTTGATTAGTATAGTTTTATAGTAGTATATTTTGATGTCAAATAATGTAATGTTTCCTACTTTGTTCTTTATGATGAAGATTGCTTTGGCTATTTGAGGGTTTTTGTTTGTTTGTAGTTTCATACAAGTTTTGGGACATTTTATACTTTTATGAATAATGTGATCGGTATTTTGATATAGACACATTGAATCTGTAGATTGTCTTGGGTAATACAGACATTTAACAATATCATGGTACCTATAAAGGGTAGTTAATTCTTTCAGGCTTTTGCTTAGGGCTGGGGTAAGCCTAGATCCAACAGTCACTAGTTTGTGATCAGGTATATATATATATATATATATATATATATATATATATATATACACAAAGCAGGGGACATCACAACTTCTGATTTCTGATTTGAACTTATACTACAAAGCTACTATGATAAAATAGCATGATTGTGTCATGCCCAAGGATACAGAGCATGGATTAAAAAAGGAAGAAACAACTTATCTTTGACAAAGATGTCAAACATATTTACTGGAAGAAAGATAGTCTCTTTAATAAGTGATCCTGAGAAAACTGGCTTTTCACATGCTTAAAGTGAAAACTAGATCCATGTCTATCATGTGCACTAAAATTAAAATGTATCAGAAATCTAAATATTAAAACAGAAACATTAAATATGCTGGAAGAGAGAATAGGTAGAACTCTTGAAAACACAAGTCAAGGCAAAGACTTCATGAACAGAATCCTGACTGCACAGAAAGTATAACAAAAAAACAACCAGGATCTCATCTTATTAAAAAGCTTTTATACAAAAAGAAATCACCAGTAGAGTGAAAAGACAACCCACACAGTTGGGAAAAATCTTAGGCAGTTGTTCTCCAAACAAAGAACTAATATCTAGAACGTGTAAAGAATTGAAAAATATCAGACTCCCCTGCCAACTTAAAGACCCAATTAAACCATGGTCATCTGAAATGAACAGACCCTTTTTAGAAGAAGTACAAATGATGAATAAATACATGAGAAAATGTTTAACATCACTGATCATTAGAGAGATACAAATTAAAATAATGCTGAGGGTCCATGTCACTCCAGAAAAAATGGTTATTATCAACAAGTCAATCAATAACAACTGCTGGCAGGGCTGTGGGGAGAAAGGAAAAGAATGTTCCTCCATTGGTGGAAGTGTGGGCTGGTGCAACCACCATGGAATCCAGTGTGGAGATTCTTCAGAAAAACTAGGATTAGAAGTTCCATTTGTCCCAGCAATCCCCTTTCTTAGAATCATCCCAAAAGAATTAAAAGCATCATACAACAATATGCTCACCCATGTGTATAGCAGCACAGTTTGTAATAGCTAAATCTTTGAAACAACTCAAATGCCCACCACCAAGGCATGGATAAAGAAGATGTGGGTTTTTAAAAAATACAATGGAGTACTACTCAGTCATAAAGAAGGATATATTTGAGACATTTATAGCTAAATTAATGGAACTTGAGACCATACTCTTATGTGAAAGTCATAGACCTGTGTGTAAATATCACATTGTCTCTCTGGTGTGAGAAATTGAAAATGTAAATAAGAACCAAAATGTATAATAGGTGTTGTGAAATAGTAACTGTTCAAAAAGAATAGTGAATGTAGGGGTGGAGAGGAAAAGAAACAAATGAAAATAGGAGGATGAAATGGAAACAAGGCTTTATAAATAAGGAGTGGGAGAGAGGTTGAAGAGAGGGGAGGAGAATGGGAATAAAAGAGGAACTAAGATGTATTATGTACAAGTACAAATACCCTATGATAAAATGATAATTATGTGTATCTAAGTTGTACCAAAAAACAATTTAAAAAAATAAGCTTGAACATTCATTAATTTTTAAATCAATTAAAAATAACCCTAATTCTGGAAAGTTCTCTAAACTATTCATTTTAACTATTGAACAATAACTATACTTATTAGGATAGGATCTCTTTTTGATCATTGTTATAAATATCCATTTTTATATAGGTAGCCACTTTCAGTTTAGTTCCAGATTTATTTAACTCTGGCTGGTGACCACAATATCAAGCATAAAAAAAATGTTTGACCTGTAATTTCTAACGATGCCACCACTTAACCACAAAACTACTATTTTAGCACTTTTTTGTAGTAACTGGCTCCTGCTTTTATAAGTATTATATGACATATCCTGCTGAAGTGAGCACAATATATAGATATTATAAGTCCTCAACTTTGATGAATATTCCCTGGAGAGATTATCATTTTGTTTTCCTCTTTCAAATTGCCTGGTTTCTAAACTATTACGGTCTCCTATATCCCTTCAAGTAAAATTATACCTTTCTGAAATATAATGATGTTGTCATCTAAGAAGGGTTATCATCTAGCATCATTCTATGTTTTATACTCTGAAATCTTTTCTACAGAAGTTGTAGAAACCATGAATATGGTTTTTTGAGATTTAAATGATGAAAATCAAATATGTGAAAAAGCTAAAAATTGAAACTAACATACTCATTCTGAAAGCTGAAATCACTCATGATTAATACTACTCAATCATTTGAATAAAATTATGCAGATGTGAGCATTCTAGGACATTTATGAAAATCTCACCACACCTTCTAAATCCATTTTAACCATGCATATAACTATATCTCTATCCATTTTAATTTTCTCCTTTATCAATTTTTTTATCCTGTTTTCAAGCATAAAGTTTAATCTTTTTCAATGAAAATTAACATATTAGTTACAAAATTATTTTATCACACATCTATCCATATTTCCATATTTCAGTCTAGTATTTTTGTTGTTGTTGTTCTTCATTTGTGACACTGGGGATTGAACTCAGGACCTTCACAGTGAGCTATGTCCAAGACCCTTTATATTTTTTATATTGATACAAGTTCTTGCTAAATTGTCCAGACTAGGCTGGACTATGTGATCCTCCTTCATCAGCCTCCCAGAGTGCTGAAGTTACAGGTGTACACCACCTTCCCTGACTTGTTATATTTTTGATTTATTATAAAGTAAATAACACACATCTGTACACTCACTAACACCACTTGCATACTTTATTATGCATATAAATATCTTACTATGATTCTTTTTTCTTAAGGTTAGTTTAAAAGCACAAAGATTAAAAATTAAAGACATATAGTTTAAAAGCTAAGTTCCAATAATTCATGTATTTTCCCACCTAACTCCCTAATAAAATATAAAATATTTGTATCATCCCTCAGGTCCTTTACCACTCAGTCCTCCCACAAATCTCTCAGAAACAACTACTGATATTATTTTTTTTCTATGAGAAAGGACTTGGTCACAGGCTAAGTGTATGTTTTAGAATGTGCCAGATATTTCTTCACAGTGGTCATTTCATTGTTATGTTTTTGGCAGGTTACACATTTCCTTGCTAACATTTTATGTTATGTGTCTTTTAATTTAGATTATTTTTCTTTGTATCTGCTTATATAATTTTAATTTTTATTTCCTTGATGAATAAAGATGCAATGAAGATCAATAAAGATATTAAATTTTTTGGTATATATTTATTGTGTACTGATGTATCTTCCTTTGCAAAGTCTTTTCAAATAAATTTTGCTCTCTTGTTCCTATTTTTATTATTGAGTCATAAAATTCCTTTTATTTTCTGAAAATAAATATGCCCTTTGTGCATTAATTCCCCCCAGTGTATGTGTTCATTTTGCTAACTGTGTTTTTTGTTAAGCCTAAGTTTCTAATTCTGATAAAGTAGTTTATAATTTTTCTTTTACAATTATTTTTCTGCCTCCTGTTTAGGAAATATTTGTCTAATGAGTTGTAAAGATTCTCTTCTTTCCTTTTGTTTTTGGTACCAGGAATCAAACTCAGGCCATCACACTTGCCAGGCAGGTGCTGTTCCACTCAGCTATAACCCCATGCAAGATTTTCTTCTAATATTTTTGTAGAAGACAAAGTTGATGTTTCTCCTTAAACTATTTCCTTTGCATTAATTAAAATAGACCCTGTCTCTATGCACTGATATGTACAGAGCTGGCTAAGCTATTTTCTTTTCTTTTTAATTGGATTTAAGCAATGCAAATAAGGCTAGCTGAGGTACTGATATGTAATCTCTGAGACCTACTGTCAGATGTTTCCTGTTTCCTCACATCATGTGCTGCATAAACAGTTGAACATAGCAGGATGGCAGAGCCATATAGCTCCAGGAATGTCAACAGGGTATGAGGCTCAATTTAACAAGCTATGACATCCCAGGGCACAAAAGTTTACATATCAAAAACTGAAACAACAGCCCCCTAAAAACATTTAAATGCTACCCTATGCAGACTAGTCTCTGCATTTTTTTCTCTCTGCATATTGTAGAGGTGTTTTCTCTCTACCTGGCCTGCTCAGCTTACCTTGCTCATTTAATTTCTGCCTTGCTTAACTGTCACTTATCCTTGAGCCACTCCCTTTTTAATGAGATAATAAATTCTGAGGGAGACCTTAGACCCATATATTCTCACATGGATCAGATTTAGGATCCCTTGGTTGCCCATAACTTTAAATATGTCTTAATCCCTTAACTCTTGCCATGGTTGCATTTGAGGTGGTAAGTTGGAATCAACTTGCTGGAATTCCAATAATGTTTGTGTGGGATTATAAATATAACTTTGTGGATTGTGAGGTGGACTGGAATGGGACTACAGTACTTGGATTACAATATACAATATTTGGATTACAATATTTGGCACCCATTGTGGGGCATGAACCCATGAACCTGTGATTAAGAGTCTCATGCTCTAATATTTGGATTGTAATAGTTTTTTTCAAGTACTTTATATTTTATGTTTAGGTCCCTGATTTACTTGAAATTAATTTGTGTGTGTATGGAGAGAGATACAGGCTGATTTTTAAAAGAAATATGACCAAATCAACTGTTGAAGCTTCAGTATAATGTTAAATACAACTTTTGATATTTGGATATCAATATCTTTTTCTATAATTTAAGAGGATATTGTTGGTATCTCACTACTAAGTACAATGTTAGCTATAGGGTTTTTGTAATTGTGAAAGAACTTTATATTTTGTTTTTTCTTTTAGAATTTGTATATTTTCTTGATTCAACTTCAGTAATTCATGTGAATCTGGGAATCTATCCATTTTTTCTGTGTTTTCCATGTTGTTAGAATAAAGGTTCTCAAAGTATGTACTGAGGGTCTTCTGAATTTCTGCAGGATCCATTGTAATTTTACCCTATTCATTCTTAATTGCATGAAATTGAATTTTTCTTTTTTTATAAGGTTGTCTAAGGGTTTATCTATTTCATTTCATCATTTGAAAAGCCAAGTCTTTGTTTAATTTATTTCTTCTACTGTTTTCTTCATCTTCATTGTATTAATTTCCCATTTGATCTTTATAATTTCTTCTCATACAAGCTTTGGGCTTGACTATTTTTCTTTTCTAGAAGTTTGAGGTTCAACATTAGATTGTTTATTTGAGCTTGTTCTGTTTTCCTGATTGAGAATTCACTACTGTAAATTTCTCTTTAGAATTGCTTTCATTGTGTTAAATAAGTTCTGGTATGTTGTATCAGCATTATCATTTACTTGTAGATACTGTTTAATTTGTTCTTTAATCTCATCTGTGACTCATTGCTTGTTCAAAGGTGTTATTTAATTTCCATGTGTTTATGGACCTTTTGCGGTTCCTTTTGTCATTTATTTCCTATTTCATTGCACTAGGGTCAAATAACATGTGTGAGAAAGTTTCAGTTCCTTTACATTTACTTAGGCATGTTCTATGTGCTAGTATGTGATCTATTTTGAAGAACATCCCATGTGCAGTTGAGAAGAATGTGTACTCTGATGTTGTGGGGTGGAACACTATGGATGTCTGTTAAGTACATTTTTTCACAGATTTGGTTCAGTTCTGGCATTTCTTTATTGATTCTTTTTTGTCTGACTGATCTATCTATTTGTGACAATGGAGTTTTATGTCCCCATTACAATTGTATTAGTGCTTACTTGATTTTTCATGTCCATTAATATTTTTTAATATAGTTGCATGTACCTATATTTGGAGCATATATATTTATCATTGTTATCTCTTCTTCTTGGAGTTTTCCCTTATCAAGAATGTAGTGACATTATCTGTTTTGATCAATCTTGGATTCAAATTCAGTGTGTACAAATAGAATACCTAGCCCTATGTTTTTCTGGGTTTCTTATAGAGTATTGTTTTCCATCCTTTGACTTACTATCTGTGTATTTTTATGTTAAATGCATTTCTTGTAAACATTGTATTGCTGCGTCTTGTTTTTTAACCCATTCTGCTAATCTGTTTATTTTGAGTGGTGACTTGAGACCATTTATATGGGTGGCTATATAAGCTGATTTACATTGGCTTATCCTTGTCATATTACTTTTCTGCTTTGGTTCTCTGTCTTTCCCCTCTGTAAAATTGCTTGCCCTGCCTGGTGGCTACCTCCTATTGGTGTTCTTGGGATTTTGGTCTTCATGTTTTCTTTCTGAAATACCCTTGTATTTTGTATAGCTAGTTTGATGGTCATGAATTTCCTCAGTTATCCTTTGCAATGAAAGTATCTTATTTCTCCATTCATTTTGAGAAATAATTTTACAGGGTACATCAATCTGAATTGGAGGTTGTTTTCTTTCATGATCTCAAATACTTCAAGCTCTTCTTGACTTAACAGTTTATGTTGAGAACTCTGCTGTGATTCTGATGGTCTTTCCTTAATAGGTTATTTGTTTCTATTCTCTGGTATCTTTTAATATTCTGTGCTTTTGCTGAATTTCTGGAAGCTCAATTTTTATATGCCTTGGTGTAGATTTATTTCAGTCATGGCTCATTATAGTTCTATATGTGTCACTTGTTTGTATGTCAAATTGTATTTCCATGTTTGGGAAATTTTCTGCCATTACTTCTGTGAACACATTTTTCATATCTTTTATGCCATCTCCAGCCTTCTCATTATGTTCTTGTTTGTGTTGTCTAGCAGCTGATGGACTGATTTTTCATGGTTCTTTGCTGGTTTTAAGATATCTTTCTTTTTTGTGATTGCTAACTACAATCCTATCTTCTAGATATAATATTTTGCCCTTGCCTTCATTCAAATGGTTGCATATACTTGCAATGGAGTATTTAAGCTTCTAAGTATCTATTTGAATCTGTTTCATTCATTCCATTTCCTTTCTATGTTAGGCATTCACAACTTTCATCATTTTCCTAATCTCCTGTTTTTAATCTATGTTTGCTCTAGATTCTTTGAGCAAATCCTTCATTTTCATCATCATTTTTTTATCTGAGAGATTATTCTTTATATAGCCTCATTTACCTCTTTTTTTTTTCTTCTGATGCTGTTATTTCAGAAAATTCATGTTGGTTGCTCAGAATTTCTTCTACTTCATTTTCTTCTATATTTGTCCTGAGTTGCATGGATAGGTTAGAGGTCTGGGTTTGTACATTGCTTCTGTGTCTCGTCATTTTTTGTTTTAAGTTTTATTTTGTTTTCCATGTTGATGCTTGTAAATGGCTTATAATAGATAGCTTTAGCACACGTACTGAGGCCTCCCTAGGAAATGTCTGTTCTTGGTGGCTAGCCATGGAGGGAGCCGTTCATTCACCCCTGTGTGTGCTGTGGAATTTGCTGCTGGGCTGCAGTATCCACTGGAGGAAGGCTGAAGAGTCAGGGGCCCTTCCAGCAGAAGTGTATCCTGTATGGCTTGACTTAGCTGCACTATTTCGGTCTTTCTGTTTTTCCCCCTCCTTTTTTTTTCTTTCTTCCTTTATACTTCCAGGTATGGCAGGCAGCCCACCCATAGACATGTGACCCGTTAGTAACCTTTTGGGACAGATTGGCATTTTATTAAGTCCTACATCTATGTGTAGTGCGATATACAAATCTTTATTTATCATTGATTTTGGCATCAGGAAGTATGTCCCTCCCTTTCTTCAATTAACTAACCTTTTTAATTGATTTTCTGTGAGTAGTTCCAACGTGGCTCCTCCTCTAGTCAGTCATGTTGAATCTCCTGCATTTTGGTTTTTTGAGATTAATTTTTAACCATTCAGAGATGTTGAATTTGACATATTTTTATGCATCTATTGAAATTATCATAAAGATTTTTCTCCTTCATAATCTTAGTAGAATGAATCACTAGATTTATTTTTAAATGTTGCATTAATCTGACATTTCTGGAATAAAGCTCATGTAATAGTGATATCTTGATGCATGTTAATATTTTAAAGGTGTTTTCTTCTTAAGTTTGTGAGTGTTATTGGTCTAAAATTTTCTATTTGGAATGAATATGTCAGTTTTTGGCATTAGGTTTATGTTGCATTGATAAGATAAGTTTGGAAACATTCCCTCCTTTCCTGTTTAGGAGTTTGTATAGGATTATTTCTTCCTTAAATATTTGAGAAAATTCTTCAGTAAAGATATCTTGGCAAGGAATTTATTCTGTGGAAAGTTCTTAACTCTGAATTTAATTTTTTGATAGATGTAAAAATATGTAGATTTTTATGGTATTTTTTTTTGTTTTTATGTTTGTTGTACTTTTGAAGAACATGTCTCTTTCATCTAACTATTGCCTTTGTGGCATAGAATTTTTCATTATTATTATTATTTTTTTTGTTACCAGGGTTCGAACTCATGACCTCTCGCTTGCCAGGCAGGCACTTGTGCCACTGAGCTAAATCCTGACTGTAGAATGTTTCATTATATAATATTATTGTCTAGGTATTTTCTGTCTGACCTCATTTTAAGTCCTCTTTAATTTTCATGTCTAATGATGATAATTTTTATGCTCTCCTTTAAAACATTTATCAAACTAGCTAAGAATCTATACAATTCTTTAGCTGTTTAAAGAACCATTGTTTTCGGTTTTTAAACTTTTTCTGTTGTATATCTGCTTCTCCTGTGGCTGTTTTCCTAATTTTTATTACTTTCTCCCACCCACCTATTTTGAGTTTATCTTGCTCTTTTTTAGAGTATAAGTCAGTGATCTGGTTGTTAAATTAAGTTTTAGAAAGTAAAATAATATATCAAACTAAACATACCTTAATAATTAAAAACTCAGGACTTGACACAGATCTCATAACCTTCAGTTCTGTGTTCCTTTGCTTGTATCATATTGCTTACTGCCTCTTTCCTATCTTGTTTACAGTGTTTAAATTTGCCCTTAAGGATAATGAGATGTGAAGGCCTCCTCTGTATTGTAAAGGACTCAGAATGCTATTGTGTCATCAAAAGATGTTTAGCCAATAAATATTCTGTAAGTGATTAGGACTTTAGACATATTTTGAATGTTGAGAATTTCAAAGGTGATTCCATAACTTAAAACTCAAATATGCTCATATGCTAATAAAAATGTAGATAAATTATCAACAGTAATGGGCATGTATATTAAGTTAGCTGGTTAAAATATCACAAAAAGACATGTATAGAAAGAAAATGGAATAAAAGATGGTTTTTATTGGAAATTGTAGTTACATAAAAATTATACACCACTTCTTTATAATTGTAAGAAAATTTTGCCATGTCTATTATGAATTTCTGTATATTTTTGTGATGAAATGTTCCATTATGGCATTTTCATCAATTTTGTCTTTGGCTATAAAATCAAGAATGGCTATTCATGTTTAAGAGTATACACCAATATAAAAGTTGATTCAGAGTAATAAGCCAGTGAAGGTATGATAGTCTTTACTGTAGCATAAGTGATACAAAATACCACTCTCCTGGATTATCATAGACAAAGAATATTAATCACCCCCTTTCTCCTTACATATTAACTATGTTTCTGAGGGTTCAGTTATTCCATTTGATTTTATAGCAGATGTAGTGTTAACTAATTATAAATTTATTGTTTTGCAATATATCTGTTCATTTAGTGGTGATATTTTTAATTCTTGTCTATAACATAAATTTTAATTATAATATACTATAAATATATTCATTCAAGCAAGAGTATTTTCAGAGTTAAGATTAAATGTTAGCATTTTTTATGTTTTAGAAATATTAGTGGTTCTTATTGATGAAGTATGGGTTTTAACTCTTTGAGTAAGCCCTAATATCTTAGGTGTTTCATAATGCTGAGATTTATACAGATATAAAAGAAGAGAAGTAATGTGGAACAGTGTGAAAATTATGGGACGAGGAATAATTAGAATTATATTCAAGGTCTTATTTAATATTATTTAGAGATGTGTTTCCTAGTACATAATATTTAGCTTTTGTTAGCCAATATTTTCTCTTTAGAAAATATATATTGAAGTATAATTACCAGATGTTAGATTCTGTCCGTCCATATAAGTAGCATTATAAATCACATCAAAATCTTAAAATATGAGATATTAAGTTAGTCAGTAGAGAAATAAGAACTCTGTTTCGTCTATCAACAAAATTCAGATGTTTCCTCTGAATTTAAGAAATTTGACTAATAGTGAATAAAGAGGGACCAAAATGATCATAAAGGCTCATTAGTTGGTTTGGGTTAAAATATTTGGTTGAACTATATCACATTGGGGATGGCCTGTAATATAATGCTCATTGATTTAAAAAGACATTGAGAAATTTTGATTTATATGAGAGAGTTTAGGAAAACTCTGTAACTAAGGTCTAAGTTTTTTAAAGCAGAACCAGTGTCACCTGATTTATGCTGTTCATTTCTACAGAGAAATGAACATGTTGCTTTTTCAGTTCCTAGGAAATGTAATATAAGTTTCCTCCATCTTTTCTTTGCCAGGGAATTTATACTGTTGTAAATGTCATCTCTTAGTGGAAACTATGGTTCTATGACCAATTATACTAAAAGCATATATTTATAATTATTGTTTGCCTCACATTTTGGTGACATCAGACAGTCCTGATAATTTGGGGATGGTATTGCAACTCCAGAAATTTCACCGTAAAATTGCTGAATTGTACTTGGTAGTAGTTAGAAAGACATTTTCTCACATACACTCATCAGAAACTGGCCATACTTTGGAGTGTCACTTACCTTACCTTGGGGTGTCATTGTTAAAGACAGGTGGAAGAACGTCTTGTTTGAGTAAATTGGCACTAGATCTGGAAGGAATACATGATGAAGTGACTCCTATATATAGAAGAGAGAGATAATTTTTGTCAAGTATAAAAGCCGATTTCAAAAGTCTAATGAAAGATTGAAGGTTTAAGAAAGTTAAGAAAATTGTAAGCAAGAAGCAAAATTTGTTGTATCAGAGAAATCAAGAAGTAATATTAAATCCAAACTCTAGAACAGTGTTATGTTGCCAAATAGATAAACATGTAATAATAATTATATTGATTTCTTCAGAGAAATGTAGTGTGTGTGTGTGTGTGTGTGTGTGTGTGTGTGTGTGTAAAGATCTACTGTAAGGGAGAGATACGACCGTGGAGGGACTCAAGGCGCAGCACACAAAGGCAGTTTGCCCACCCTCCCAGTAGGGGCCCCTGGCTTGAGCTGGGAGGAGAGTCAGCAGCCCCAGAGCTCCGACAAGGAGGGACTCAAGGCGCAGCACAGAAAGGCAATTTGCCCGCCCTATTGGTAAGCGCCCCTGGCATGAGGCAGGAGAAGAATCACTCAGTGGCTCCCATGAGCCTACCGACGCGTGGGCTGAGAATCAACCCCCTACATGCACACCGTTAGCAAGTGAGGGCCAGAGATCTAGACATATCTTGAGAGGCTGACCATATGCAATGCAGTAAATAAGGGGAATTTCCTTCTACCATTGCTTTGAAGGCAATTATTGTTATCACTGTTTTGCTTTGTTCTTATTAACGGTATTGCTCTATTCAATGTTCTGTTTTGATAAATTCTAGAATGTCCTGTATTTCCTTTGATTTGGCTATACCTGATTGAAAGAACAACTGTTGTGAAGATAACGGGATATACTATGGTACCTATTACTGTTATGCCAGTAACCTGTTGAGGGTTTCTGTAACAATTTCACTGCACTGTCTCAGTTGGCTTTGTTCTGCCTTGTTCTGTTGTGTTTTGCTACCTTCAAAATAATAAAGAATTAAACTAAATAAAAAATAAAAAGTAAATAACAACAAA
This sequence comes from Hydrochoerus hydrochaeris, assembly GCA_004027455.1. NCBI lineage: Eukaryota > Metazoa > Chordata > Mammalia > Rodentia > Hydrochaeridae > Hydrochoerus > Hydrochoerus hydrochaeris. The sequence continues at coordinate 119,857 of PVLA01005117.1, read as the reverse complement.
ACAGATCAGTAAGGTACTGAGCAAGCTGAAACATGATATAACTAAACAGATAATGGACTTGAAAAGCAAAAGGAGGAAAAGAAAGTGCTCTAAGGGATATAACTGCATTTATGTTTAAGTGTGTAGGATTGATAACCATGTCGCTAATTTTTTGTTGGATTGTTGAACAGAACTGTTTGCTGCCTCACTGTTTGAATGTCCACCTTGTGTGCTTTAATTTTGTAACTTGAACAACTGTATCTAGAAGACAATATGTAATTTATCAAATAGTATATCTTACTGTTTATTTTTTTCTTTTTCTTTGAAATTCTGTATTGTTTCTTCCCATTTTTCTGTTTTGCTTTTTTTTTCCTTTTTAAATAAAATTTTAAAAAGGAAAAAAAAAGATTTACTGTAAAGAAGAGGTTCACATGATTTTGGAAGCTGAAGCCTCAGGAGCTGCAGTCTATACTCATGACCTAGTAGACTCCATTGGAGTCCAAACCTGAGAATCAAGACAGCTTTGGTGATAGCTTCAGTTTGAGTACAGGAAATGATTGATGCCTAAACCTGAACAGTCAGGTAGAAGTCCCTCTTAGTCAATCTTTCTGTTCTCTCCAAGACTGTAACTGATTGGAGGAGGTCCACTTATATCAAGGAAGGCAATCTGCTTTATTTGGTCTACCAATAAAGATGTTAAGCTCATCCAGGATCACCTTAGAGTTAGACACAATGGCAATGTTTGATCAAATGTCTGGGCCTATGGACTAATCAAGTTAATGCATAAAAGTAACTATCATAACTACTAATGGTATATTTTACTTACCTTAAACCAGACACTCTTCTAAGCACTTTGCATATGTTGGCTAATTTAATTCTCTCAGAAAACTATGAAGTAGATATGATTTTAATCTATTTTATTAATGAAATAGTTAAGTGCAATGAAAGACCTAAGGATTTATTCCAGTGGAATAGATCTCAAAGCCCAGAAAGACTGTCACACTTTCTGAGATCTGGAATGTGGTGCAGGTAGTATTTCCAGTCTACTGGGGAAAAGAGAATGTTTGGACAGATGCTTATTTATATTGAAAAGAAAGTATTTCTCCTCACAAAATAAATTCCAGATAAGTTAACTGTCACAAAGTGAGAATTAAAAGTTCAAAAACATAACAACAACAAAAAGAGAATATAGAAAAATACCCTTAATACACCATAGTAGGGAAGTCTCTAAACAAGATGAAAAAATAGAAGAGCAATCATTTGACTTCATGAAAAACAAAATCATCTGTAGGTAGCACAACTTAAACGTTTGTTGGAAATTAATTCTTGACACTTGCTCTCTAACAGTCATGGCTAATCACATCAATGAATTAATTCAGGTGATCTTCACAGAACAAGTGAAAAGGTATGTGTTTTATGACCTAGCATTTCTTCTAGGTTAATATGTAAGAGAAATTCTTGTGTACCTTCACTGCTGTTGTTCTTGTAATAAAAAAAAAAAATTGACATCAGCCTATATATACCAACAGGAATCAAACTCATGAGTAGCATTTTCATCAAATACAATGTTATACATATTTAAAATTAATAAAATTTATCTGTGTAACTCATTATTGATATTGCACACAAAATGATGTTGAGTGGAAAAAAGTGGTAGAGCCATATATATGGTATAATATTTATTTACAAGCATAAAAACTGGTACATTTTATACAATCTGTAAAAGAGTAGAGATATGTAAAGGCAGTTTTAAACAATGCATTGTGGTGGTGGCAAACCTATGACATGCCTGCCTCAGTACGCTGTTATTGAAAGCGCTAAACGGTTCACCATTATTGGTATATAATACCTTCCATCTACCATCTACATGATGAACTGCGTCTCCAGTGTATCTTTTTTAAAGGAAGCTAAATATAATCAAATGTTAACATTTGTTACTTCTGGGTAATATGTACATACATTTATAAAAATGTTACTATCTTCATTTATAGCTTTCAGTTTTTGATATTACTAACATAAAATGAGAGGAAAGATTATATTAAAAAGAGTGGAATAGTCATGCTACTTTTATATGCTTGCAGCGATTTTTACAGAAACTGATTAGAGGAGGATGATAGCTTAAGAAGCTTAATTCTCCAAAGTCCCTCCACACTTATGGAGCCTGAGGTTAGGAATTCTGAAAGTACACTATTAGATGATTTTAGGATGAGATTATTGAGCTGAGAGCACTATCCTTATGGAGATTACAAAATGGAGCTGACATATTTTAAACACATCTTTGTTCATGAACTTGTTAAAAATAGATATACAAAGAAGAGTAGGGAATCTGTCACACTGTCAATGTTCACTAAATGTTAATAATTCATTTTTATGAATTTTTATTACAATTTTTATTGCAATTAGTAAATTTGTATATTATTTTTATCAAAATACATAAAGTATAAAGCTTCCATTAGCTTTTAGAATTTGGGTGAAGATCAAGAGTTAGAAGAGTTTAGAAACTACAATTAGAGTTGTTTTGCCAACCTGCTGGCAGAAACCTGTTGTTTAGGAGCCATTTGTTCTTTTACCCAAAGAATTTCTTACCTTGTTTATGCTTCGTATTGTCTGGTTTCAATAACTGGGAAAATTTGTCTGTTGGTGGACATTTGGATTCTTTCCATTTCTTAGTTTATATATATAATACTGCTGTGATAATGTTTGTACAAATTTTTGTGTAGAAATATATATATATTCATTGCTCTTTTGGATATCTAAGAACAGCATGGCTGGTCTCCTAGTAACTCTCTCTGTTTACCCATTTGAGGAACTTGTAAACTATTTACCCAAATGACTGCATCACTTTACATTCCCACCAGCATTATATAAAGATTCTAATTTCTTCACATTTTTACAACAGCTGCACCAGTAAAGTGAAGTGGCAGCTCATTGTAGTTTTAATGTGTATTCTTCCAGTGGCTGATGATACTGAATATTGTTTTGTGTGCATAATAGTTTTTAGTATTTACACAGTAAAGAAATGTCTTTGTAGACTTTTACCTATTTTAGATAAGGTTTTTCTTTTAATGTTGCGTCATTAGGGTTCTTTATATATTCTGAATACAAACTTTTTGTAATGATGGTTCTACAATGTTGTGAATTTGTCTGCAGTTTTTATTTTTATTATTACATGGTTATATTACATAATAATTACAGACCTTGTGGGGAGTGGATACATCTTTGTAACACATCTCAATTCTTTTTTTTCATTCCATTTCCTTCTTCTTCATCCTTCTCTCTTCTTTTCTTGATCACCTTCCCTTTTGAAAAAGGTCAATCTTCCTACTTCATATATCTGTCTTTTATAGTATCTGTCTTTTATTTTTCTCTTTATATATTTTGGTTTTCATATAAGAGAAACCATGTGATCTGTAAGCTTGTGTGTCTGATTTATTTCACTTAATGATATAGTGTTAAGGTGCTTACTATTTCCTATAAGTAACTCAAGTTTATCCTTTTTATAGCATAATATTACTGTGCTGTGTATAAATATCATATTTTATTTATGCTTTTGTCGGTTGGAGACATAGACTTCTTTCAAGGTTTGGTTATTATCAACTGTGCTGTTGTAAATACAGATATGCATGGATCACTCTAATATGATGTCTATAACTCTTTCAGGAAGATACCCAAAAAGGGAATGGTTAGGTCAAAAGAAGTTTCTCGTTTTAGTTTTTTGAGGAATCTCCGATGAAAATCTTTTATCAGATATATTTTTTGAAAAAAGTTTCTGCTATACAGTACATTGCCATTTCTCCTTTTTTGAAATTATCTGCAACACAAAAGCATTTCATTTTGATGTGCCTAGTCCAATTTGTCTGTTTTTCCTTTTTATCATTTATTCTTTTGCTGTCACATCTAAGAAATTATCACCTAACCTCATGTAGTTTCATTCCTATGTTCCGCTGCAGGATTTTTGTTTTGTATCTGCTAGATTTAAATTTCTGACCATTTGAAATAATTTTTGAATACAGTGTGAGGGAAGGACACTGTTTGTTTTATATTCATTTAGTATCTTTCTAGTTCTCCTAACACAGTTTGTTGAGGAGGTTATTCTCAACGTTCAGTTGTCTTGACACCCATGAGCGAAATCAATTGAGCCTAAACATAGAAGTTTGTTTCCGAACCCTTATTTCTAATGGATATATAAGCTTATCCTTATGTCATTACCAAATTGTGTTAATTATTATTGATATGTAGTAAGTTTTGAAATAAAATGTGTGACTCGTAAATGTGTTATTTTTGAAAGCTGTTCATGATACAGTCTTCTGGGCACTTGTGTTCCTCCTATTTTGTGAGTCAGCACTTACAAGAGCTTGCAAGGCAGGGGCAAGGCACCTAAAAAAGTCTGTGCATGCTCTGAATCAGATTTAATGAGGGACACAGAAATTTGGAAGATTGGCCTTCAATAGCTGGCCCCAGAGTCAAATGTAGAATGCAAAAGATTTCTTTATGAGCTAGATATCGGAGGGATCCAAGATGAAATCCCTCTCCTTACTTTTATACCATTCTGACAACATTCCTCATTAAAGTGGGTCTTCCACACCAAGAACCAGTTGACTCAATTCAGGTGGGCGTTCCCCACTGAAGCAGACAATGAATAAATTAACCACCACACATTTGCTTATAAATTTTAATGTCATTTAATCAACTTCTGCAAATAATAAAGATGTTGATAGAATTTAGAGATCAATTTGAAGATTATTGCCAGCTTGACCATATCTTGTTTTTTGATTCATGTTCTTTTCTTTTAACAATCTTCTGTTGATTTAAATGTACACCTTGAACTTCTTGTACAAAATATCTACCTAATTTATTCTTTTTATAAGTGGAATTTTTTTCTTAATTTATATTCAGATTTTCCATAGTTTATATAATCATTTTTTGCTGTGTAACTTTGCTGAATTTTTTTCTAATGGTATTATTTTACTTAGGATTTTTTATATAAAAATTATATTATCTTTGAATACAGTTTTATTTTTTTATTTCCAATCTGGATGCTTTGTATTTATCGAGTTTTTTTTTAACTAACTACTATGATTGAAACTTCCAGTATAATCTTGAATAGTAACAATGAGAACAAATCTCTTTTTGTTCTTAATTTTAAGAAGACACCAAACATTCATTAACTATTTGTCATCAAATAAATTGTCAGCTGTGAAATTTTTGTAAATGCTTTATATTATTTAAAATTTTTTTTCTACTGTTTGTGATTTTTGTAAAATCAAGAATAAATATTGAATTTTTAAAGTTCTACTGATTTTTGCCTCTATTATGATGATTATATTGCTCTCACCTTCTATGCTATTAATGTAGGATGTTATACCATTTCACTTGCAGATGTTATACTAACCCTGCATTCCTGGGATAATTCCTATGTGGCCTTGGTATATACTGTTTTCTATATGTTGCTTTGTTAGGTCAGAATAATATGAGCATTCTAGAGTGAATAGGAAAGTATTCTCTTCTGTTTTTGTAAGAGTTTGTAAAAGATTAATTTTTTAATGTTTGGAGGAATTTGTTAGTGGGTCAACTGAATATTCAGTTTTCCTTGTGAGAAGTTTTAAAAGCTTTTAATCCATTTTGTAATTAATTATTGACCTATTAGGATTATCTCTTTTTGTTGAACTAGACTGGGTAATTTGTGTCTTCTTAGGAATTAATCCATTCCATCTAAGTTACCTGATTTGCTATCGTGTAATTATTCATAATATTTCCTTGTGATGCTCTCTATTTCTGTGACATTGGTAGTTATATCCTAATTTTCTTCCTGACATTAGTAATTTGCATATTTTTTTTCCTTGTATATTATTTTGCCAAAAAGTTAGATTTGTTGATATTTTCAAAGAACTAATTTTCAAATTTATGGATATCTCTATTGTATTTTTATCTTCATTCATTTACTTCTGCTTTAATATATATTTCCTTCCTTCTGCTTGCCTTGTGCTAATTTTGTCTTTTTTGTTTTATAAGAATGAAGGTGATGTTATTGATTGAGATGTTCCATGTTTAATAGAGACATTTACAGTTATGCATTTTACTCCTATCACTCTGATTCAGCTGCTTTGCTCAAATTCTTGGTTTTTTTTTGTGTGTGTGTGTCTTAATTTTAAAATTTTTTTTAAAAAGCAAAACAAAAGGATAGAAATGATACAGAATTTTTTTAAAAAATAGGGAATTAACACTAGCTATTATACTGCATATTGTTATCTAGAAGTTTTTCAGGTTACAAAATCTAGGCACAAAAGTGATTAGTTAAACAGTGGCAGCACAAACTTTTTTTTTTTTTTGACGAACTAATGGAGATTAGTAGTACAGGTATCTATCTAGCATACATATACATATATACATTTATATGTATTTACCAACATACATATAATCTTTTCTTCCTTTTTTCTTTCCCCTATCCCAGTTCTGTCCTTTGGAGCACTTTCTTTCCTTTTCATTATTACAATAGCTATTGTATATTTAGGATCTTATTACTGTTTCAGATTTTTATTTTGTATTTTTTATACTAGGGAGACAATATGATATTTAGAAATGTGAATTTAATTTATTTCACTTATGAGTATGGTCTCAAGTTACCTCCATTTACCTATAAAAAGCCTAAAGATTATCCTTTTTATAGCTGAGTAATACTCCATTGCATAAAAATATCACCTCTTTTTTATCGATTCTGAGATTGATGGGCATTTTGTTGTTTCCATGATTTAACTACTGTAAATTGTGCTGCTGTAAACATGGGTGCACATATATCACTGTGGCACGACATTTTCATTTTTTCTGGGCAAATACTCAGAAGAAGAATAGCTGGATTGATTGGGACCTCCAATCCTGGTTTCCTGAGGAATCTACACACTGATTTCTGCAGTGGTTGCTCCAGTCTACACTTCCAGCAGCAGTAGAAAAGTTTTCCATTTTCCCCTCATCCCCGCCAACATTTGGTATTGGTTGACTTCTTGATGGCAGCCATCCTTTCTGGAGTGAGATGGAATCTCAATGTTGTTTTAATTTGCATTTCTAAATGACCAGTGATGTTGAGTATGTCTACATGTGTTTATTTACCATTTGTATATCTTCATCTGAGAAGTGTGTGTTCATCTCAGATGGCCATTTTTGGATTGGGTCTTTGAATTTGGGGGTACTGATGTTGTGTTCTTTTTTTGTTTTGTTTTTTGGGTTTTTTTTGTTTTGTTTTTTATCGGTACTGGGAATCAAACTCACGACTGTGTCCTTGCAAGGCAGGTGCTTATGTTGCTGAGCTAAATCCCCAGCCCCTAGGGGCCTGATATTTTTCAGTTCTTTATCTGTTCTAGATATAAGTCCTTAATTTGAGGGACAGCTGGCTAAAATTTGTTCCCATTCTGTGGGCTTTCTCTTCGCTCTGTTGGTGAGTTCACAAAACTTTTAAATAAGAGATCCCAGTTGTTAATCCTTTGAAATACTTCCAATGTAATTTGTGTTTTGTTCATGAACTCTTTGCCTACCTCCAGGATTTCTGTTTACCTTGGCTTCTAGTAGATTTAGTGTTTCTGTTTTAACATTTAGATCTTGGATCCATTTTGACTTTAATTTAGCTCATGGTGATATGCATGTATCTAGTTTCAGTCTTTGGCATGCGGAGAGCCAGTTTTTCCAGCACCATTTATTAAAGAGACTATCTTTCTTCCAGTGAACATGTTTAGCCCCTTCGTCAAAGATAAGGTGGCTGAGTGTGTTTGTAGTTGTGTCTGCATCTTATAATCTGTTCCATTGATCCTCAGGTCTGTTTTCTGGCCATTACCCTGCCAATTTTATCACTGTAGTTCTGTAGTATAATTTCAAGTCAGTATTGTGGTGCTTCCTGCCTTGCCTTTGTTCCCCAGGATTGCCTTTGCTAATCTAGGTCTCTTCTGTCTCCAAGTGAATTTTAGGAATGTCTTCTTTAGATCTGCAAAGTCTATCAGTGGGATTTTGATTGCAATTGCATTAAATCTGTATAACAGTTTTGGGAGTATGGCCATCTTCACAATGTTGGTTCTTTCTAATCAAGAGCAAGGGATATCCTTCCATTTTCTGACATCTTCTTCAATATCCTTTTTTAGAATAGTATAATTTTAAACATATAGGTCTTTTACATCCTTTATTAGGTTGATTCCTAAGTATTTCATTGTTTTGGATGCTGTTGTGAGAGGTATCATTTCCATAGTTTCTGTCTCAGTGAGTTTGTTGTTTGTGTATAGGAATGCTGTTGATTTTTGAGTGTTGACTTTGTGCCCAGCTACACTGCTGAATTTGCTTATTAGCTTTAGTAGTCTTTTGATAGAGTTTTTGGGATCTTCTATGTAGAAAATATCATGTCATCTGCAAATAGTGATAATTTAACTTCTTTCTTTCCTAACCTTATTCCTTTTATTTCTCTCACTTATCTGATTGTTTTGGCTAATGTTTCCAGAACTGTATTGAATAGGAGTGTTGCTAGTGGACATCCTTGTCTTATTACTGATTTTAGAGTGAAAGCTTTCAGTTTTTGTTCATTTAATATAATGTTAGCTGTTGGTTTGTCATAGATGGCTTTTATCAGATTGAGGTAGACACCATCTATTCCAAGTTTCTGTGGGTTTTTATCATGAACAAGTGTTAGACTTTATCAAAAGTTTTTCTATGTCTTTTGAGATGATCATGTGACTTTGTCTTTGGGTCTGTTGATGTGGTGTATTATATTTATTGATTTGCATATGTTAAACCATCCCTGCATTCCTGGTATAAATCCCACTTGATCGTGATATATAATCTTCTGCATTCTATTTGCCCATATTTTATTGAGAATTTCTGTGTCAATGTTCATTAGGGAGATTGGCCTACAGTTCTCCTTTTGGTTGGTACTTTGGTTGGTTCTCCTTTGTAAAACTAGCAGACTCAATGTAAGACCACTCCTCCTCCATGGGTGTTCCCAAAGTCTGGGGTTCCCTTCCCATCTGTGGCCAACATTCACTTCTTAGGGCCCCAACACCAGGCCCACCTGGGAGCTGGACTTCCCAAAGCAGGGTCTGCTCCCCAGACTGTGTGATACAACTGTGCCAGAGCCTTTGTTAAATCAGATACCTACTGGATGTTTTGTTTTGTTTTGTTTTGTGACAGGCTTTTTCTCTGGTTTTGGTATCAGTGTAATTCTTGCCTTCAGGAATGAGTTAGGAAGAATTGCTTCCCTTTCAATTTCATTGAAAAGTTTGAGGAGTATTGGCATTAAATCTTCACTAAATTCCTTATAGAATTCAGCCATGAATCCATCAGGACCTAGGCTTTTCTTTGTTGGTAAATTTTAAATCACATTTTCAATTTCAGTAGCTGATACTGGGTTATTCGAAATTGTTATATCTTCTTGATTTAGCTTTGTTAGTTCATCCATTTCTAGATGTCTGTCCATTTCCTCTGTTTTCCATCCTATGTGAGTAGAGATTTTCAAAGTAGGTATTCATGATCTTCTGAATTTCCATAGAATATGTAGTAATTTCACCCTTTTCATTCCTTATTACATGAATTTGAGTTTTTCTTACCTTTTTTTTATAAGGTTGGCTTGGGGTTTATCAATTTTATTTATTCTCTGAAAGAACCAGCTCTTTGATTCATTAATTTTTTAAATTGTGTTCTTAATCTCAATTGCATTAATTTCTGCTGTGATTTTTTGATGTCCTCTGTTCTTTGAGCTTTGGGATTGCTTGCTCTTCTTTTTCTAGAAGCTTGAGGTGTATAATTAGGTTGTTTATTTGTGCTCATTAGGTTTTCCTGACATGACAATTCATTGCTATATATTTCCCTCTTAGGACCACTTTGTTTTGCATCCCACAGGTTTTGTTATGTTGTATCTGCGTTTTCATTGAACTGTAGGTATTGTTTAATGTCTTTAACTTCACCTGCAACCCATTTGTTGTTCAAAAAGTTGTTATTTAATTTCCATGTGTTTATGTAGGTTTTACAATTTCTTTTGCCATCAATTTCCAATTCAGTGCACTATGGTCAGATAATATGCATGGGATAATTTCAATCCCTTTGCATTTACTTAATAATGTTCTGTGGGCTAATATATGGTCTATTTTGGAGAATGTCACATGTGCAGCTGCGAAGAATGTGTATTCAAATGTGGTTGGGTGGAACACCGTGTAAACATCTACTAAATCCATTTACAAGTTTGATTTAGTTCTGTTATTTCTTTGCTGATTTTTTGTCTAGTTGATCAATGTCTTGTGATAGTGGGGTATTAAGTTCCCCTATCACAATTGTGTTCTTGCATATTTTGTTTTTCATATCTTTTAGTTTTGTTTTACATAGCTGGGTGCTTCTATATTTAGTGCATATGTATTTATGATTGTTAGCTCTTCCTCTTGAATTTTTCCACTAACAAGAATATAGTGACCTTCTTTATCTCTTTTGATCATTTTTGTTGTGAAGTTCACATTCTTTGTAATCAGAATAGCTATCCCTGCTTTTTTCTGGGTTCCTGTCACTTGGAGTATTGTTTTTGATCCTCTTTCAGTCTATGAATTTCCTTTTGAGTTAAATGTTTCATGTATACAGCGTATTGTTGGATGTTCTTTCTTGACCCAGTCTGCCAGTGTTTTGATTGGTGAAATGAGGCCATTTACATTAATGGTTATAACTGATATACATTGGCTTATCTTTGTCATGTTGTCTTTGTGCTCTTGGTTTTCTGCTTTTCTCCCTTGTTTAATTGCTTGCCCTGTCTGGAGGTATCTTTCTGTTACTTTTCTGGAAATTACAGTCATTTTTATCTCTATTTAGTATGTTTTTCACTACTCTTTCTAAAGTTGGTTTGGTGAACATGAATTTCTTCAGCTATTCTTTGTCGTGGAAGTATCTTATTTCTCCATAATAATGTTCAAAGAAAGTTTTGCAGGGTACATTGATCTAGGTTGAAAGGTTTTTTTTGTTTTTTTGTTTTTTTCTTCAGGGTTTGAAATAGTTACTCCAAGCTCATCTTGACTTCAAGGTTTGTGCTTAGAAGTCTGCCATGATTCTAATAGGCTTTCTTTAATAGGCAATTGTGTCTTTTCTCTAATTGCTTTTAGTATTCTGTTTTTATGTTGGACTTCTGGGATCTTAATTATTATATGTCTGGGTGTAGATTTATTTTGGTTTGACTGTCATTCTGTACGTCTCACTTATCTGTATATCTGATTCTTCTCTCATGTTTGGGAAATTTTCTGCTATTACTTCTGTGAATAGTTTATCAATGTCATTTGCATTGACTCCTGCATCTTCATTGATGCCTATTAATCTTATATTGCTTCTCTTTGCATCATCTTGATGCTGTTAAATTGTCATTTTATGCTTTTTTTGTACCAAGAATTGAACTCACAACCTTGCTATTTCCAGGCAGACACATGTGCTGTTAAGCTAAGCCCCTGGCCCCTTGTCTTTTTGTAAATGTTCTTTCCTTTCATAATTGCTGGCTGCCATCCTATCCTCAAAGTCAAAAATTCTATCCTTAGCTTCATTCAAACAGTTTTATCAGTTTTCAATAGAATTTTTTATTTCCTGGATATCTCTTTGAATTTGTGTCATGCATTCTACTTCTTTTCTGTATTGTTCATGCAAGATTTCCATCATTTTCCCATGCTCCTGAACTGTTTTTTTAATCTATGTCTTCTTTAGCTGTGCTGAGCAACTCCTTTATTAAGGTTGCCATTTCTTTCTTTATGTGAGAGATTATATCTAATTTGATTTCCTTGATAGCCTCATGGATTTGTTTCTTTATTTCACTTGACATCTTTTCAGAAATTTCAGGTGTATGACTATTAATGTCCTCTATTTCAATGTCTCCTGTACTTGTTCCTGATGGAATGGACATTTAAGATTGCATTTTGCTTTCTTGTTTTGTCATTTTCACCTCTTGGGTTAATATTTTGGTCTTTCCAATCCCACTAGTCTCAACTGTCTGTCGTGTGTGTCTTAGGGTCCTACTGTGTGGTCTGTCGTGTGTGTCTTAGGGTCCTACTGTGTGGTTGGTCTGTTGTGTGTGTCTTAGGGTCCTACTGTGTGGTTGATGTTTGTCCAATTGCTGGGTCCCACAGTGAAGTGGGGGGTCAGTCACCTGAGTTCTTCCTTCAGGGTCTTTTGGGTGAGTCCTATATTCTGCCTAGGTTGACTAGCCTAGGAATATTGATGTAAGGCAATATTAGTTCCTATTGTTACTATGGCTTCAGACTGTTCCAAGCCACCAGACCTACTGTGCACCTCACTATATAGTGGGACCCTACTGTGTCACTGGGTATTTCATAGGCCCTTTTTATTTCCTGTGTTGGGGAGGCCTTGTGGGCCCTCTCCTCAACCTACCTGCTCTTCTCAGTCTAAAGAAAGTATTCACTCACACTCTTGCCAGTTTTGCCAAGGTTCTACAAGGAGGGGGAGTTCACTGGTACTTCCGTTTACCCACTGAGATCCTCTATTTGAGGGAAAACTCACCATGCCATGGCAAGCTCATTGAGGTCCTCTGTGTGGGTGAGGAGTCGCTGAGGCTCCCACCAACCCACCAAGTGTCCGTCTCATGACTAGTGGGAGCAGAGTAAATCAGGGCCCAAGTATGTCAGCCTAGAGCATCTGGGGTAGAAATTTCCTCTTGAAAATGGTAGCTGAAGAATACAGATACAGTGTTTTTGGTCTCATCTGCCCCATGGAGCCAGCAGACAGAAGAGAGGCAAGATAAGAAATATCAGAAACCTTTACCTCCTAAGTGGTACTGCAGGTTGAAACTGGGAGATGGAGGGAGATAAAACTCCTTTATTCTTGATAAAACACATCTAGGGTAAAGTTTTCTCTGAGCTTTAAATTGGGTATAATGGAGTAGATCATGCCTCAAAGGACAAACCTTCAGCCTTTACTGAGATTTAATAGCTTTTCTCAGATTAATGTTTCTCCATTTGCTGTATGAATTTACAGCAGTTTCAAGGGAATATGGATGATTAATTATTGGTTTACAATTTTCACAAATTCAATCTGTCAGGATTCTTAATTCCATATCTCTACATCTTTCTCTTTATACCTTATTTTTTAAGGTTCTGAAATACAATGACATTTTTGCTTCCTTCTATTTCTTCCCTTGCTTTTATTTTACTTAATTTTTATAAGTAGATTATTCAATGCTAACATAATGTGTAAATTGTAGGAAGTATATTCAATAAAGAGTTTCTAACCATATGATCATTTCCTTCCATTTTGCAGGTAGTACATTAATACAGATAGTTTCATTGAGATTTACACTGAGTTTGAATGTGATAAAAATGTTAATATGATACTTTACTCTGATTCTTCTTATGTAATACTGATACATTAACTTCTATGTGCCTCTTCAGTTAGCAAGTTGAAGACAGACTCCTGAAACTTTGGTATGTATGTGTAGTGTCTTATTCTGTAGTACAGAATTTTATGCCAGAACTGACCTCTGATTCTTACCTGAGACTAAAACTGGATCTGATGTATCATTCTTAATCCAGACATGTACAATTTTAAAATTTTATTAAGGAACCCATTATGTTTACTTCAGTTAGCCATGGTTCCTATAGTCCTGCTATAATCAAATTTAGGGGGAAATAATTTGTATGTGCAGTTGACTCACGGGATGTAGGACTTCTGCTATATCATTAGAGTTAATCAATGACCAGGTTTATTAAACCTCAAAGAAAGAAGATCTAATATCTTTAATAAACTCCCCAATTCAAATGAATATCTAGGTGTTTCCTATTAACTCCAATATTTTTCAGACATTTGCTTTCCCCAAATCCATATCATGGCAGTGGGCATGATGGTTTGGGGTACGAACTTAACCAACAATCAAAGTTTAAGCAGGGGCTGTTTTATCCTGAGCGATCCATGAACTTACCTTGTTACTGTGTGTTCTTGATATTATATTGTATTAACCCTAAAATACTAAAGAATCCTGTTTTCAATAAATAGCTTATTGCCTATGCTTAGCATTTAAAAATCATAAACATCAGATGTTATATATTATCTAAGAAAGAAACATTATTCACCTTTCATATTTATTTCTAAAGGTTTCTTGTTGGCTCCAAATTCTGGAGTCATCTTGTTTTAAATATAAGAATTCCAATTTAACAGTAAAGGAAAGGCCCTGTACAATTGCCCTGCCATTTACAGTTATTTTGTTGGTGGAAGATGTCTGAGTGATGAGTGAAGGAAAGAGAAGAGTCTCCATGCTTTGAGCACCTCTCCAGTTAATGCCTGATGCTCTTTTAATATGAGACCTCTTTTGCTGACTGTTGTAATTTAATTCTTCAACCTAATGAAGCACTATCTAAAGCTCACTAGCTCTTGCGTGACAGGATAAGATGCTAATATGTGAACATTCTTCTTTGCATAGATTCATCTAAATTTCTCATTTTGTGCATACAGACCCAGAAAAACCAACAGACTTACCCCATATCAAGGCGGTCTCTTGCCTTGAAATGTCATGGTCCTCTCAGCTCATATTGCTGCCTTCTAGGACAAGGAGCTTCCCCTAAGGTAAAGATAGTGATTGATGTTCCCATACTTTTTCTTCTTCCTGGGTTTCTGAGGTTCCTCTGACAAGGAAATAGACATGAAAATGAAGATGAGGTTGCTTCATGTTCAACTTTCCAGGTATCAAACTCCGTGATCAAGAGGTTTTAAATAGCAGTACTGACCCATGGTAGAATCTCCAAAAACCTGAGTGACTTTTTGAAACAGAGCTCCAGGCTGGCCCATTTTAGACATAGTGACAAAAACACATATTTTGTTAATTCACTGAGATTTGAGAGTCAATTTGTTACCAACAAAATGTGAAATATCCTTATTAATATAATTTTTGAAAATTCCATGGAAGAAGTCGTACCAAGCTATTCTAGCATAACGGATGCAAACAGTGTACTAAAAGATTGGCTAAGGAGCCAAGGACACAGCACCTGTTTCACCAGCCAATGAAGAGGAGAATGAAACAAGTTTAAGCGAAGGCACTGAGAAGATTCTTCAGGCTTTTCTTTATAGTTCAGTATGTCTTTCTTTTGTTTTTCTTAAACACCATCTAGGTAAAATTTAGTTAAAGACCATCTAGCAGAGAATTCTGGTAGTTGTACAACACATATGAAAGTACATGCATTTAAACTCAAGGATACATATTTTTAAAGAAATTTTAAAATTATTCACAAATAGTCTGATAAAATCACACGGTGTGAAAGACATAGAAGATATTTGTAAGCCTACTTTACAGTGGATCCTAGTGATGCTAAAACATTTAAAAATAATATGATTTCTTTAATAAAACACAGCCATTTTAATGTAACATTATTTTGTCTCCTTTTTATTATTCACATGCTACTCAGAGTGCATGTGGTTGTAGCCTGTTTTATTATTCAGTATTAAATAATCAGAATAGAGGTATGGTTTATGAAAAATGAGTTTCATAAGGTTTTAAAGGAAAGCAAAGGAAAGCAAAACAGTAGAATCAGGAAAATTTTAAATGAAATATTCAACAGAACATGCCCTTAGTATAAAGAACTTTCAGAGGGTTTTTCTTTTTAATTAACCTCATTCTCAAAATGGGGCAATGAGTGAATATTTAAATATTAAATTTAACTTAAGGAAGTAAATCTTTGTTTGGCAAACAATGCTTTTTTCTCAGCAGTTGATACTTGATTTAGAATGTCCAAATCTTAACTTCTCTGTGGTGTATTAAAAACCATAAATAATAATAGTCATTGCCCTTTTTTTTAAGTTTACCCAAGTCATTCCCTTTTAAAAGCTGTCTGCTTCCTTCAACACTCAGGAGAGCATGTGGAAAGGACAGATTTATTTTGTTATTTGTTGAAAGCAGGATAGTTACTGACTAAAGAATACTAAATGGTAATTTCCCAGTCACTATTCTTTCTAGTTCCAATCAAGGAAGACTTCCAATCCAAATTTCATAAAAATTCATGTAGTTTCTGCAAATGGAATTAGGTAGAAATTCAGTGCTCTGAATTGCTCTCCTATATTACATTCTTTCTCTTCCTTTGATGACTTTTCTTATGCTTTCCAAACCCTCCCAAGCTTCTTAACTCTAGGATAGTAGCTCTATTATG
Source organism: Hydrochoerus hydrochaeris (assembly GCA_004027455.1). Classification (NCBI taxonomy): domain Eukaryota; kingdom Metazoa; phylum Chordata; class Mammalia; order Rodentia; family Hydrochaeridae; genus Hydrochoerus; species Hydrochoerus hydrochaeris. Next base: position 103,748 of record PVLA01005117.1, on the reverse strand, counting down.
GCTAAATTTCTTCCATCCTGTGACTTGAGCTCATGCTCCACAAAACCAGAGCACCTCTCTTAAAATATTCCTTTCATGATGCTTGTTACCTGAGTAACACACTATACTTCCTTGCTCAGAGAATTAAATGGTCACACCTCATAATCAAGGATTCACATAGATGTTACCAAAATCTATCATTCTACTCTCATCTGTTTAATGAACATTATTCCTTTCTAGCCAAGACAATCTGTTGACAAGCCAGCCATAACTCCACTTTCTGATTCTGAGCCTTCTTTTGTGCATTTCTACATTTAGAATTATCTTCCTGACCCCTCCTAGATCGATTTTAGTGTGGTTTGACTTCATTTCTATTTCTTTTTAAGACTTTTCCCTTCATTCAATATATAGTTCATGGGCATCTGCAATGGATCCTACCTCTGCATTGATGGAAGTTGTACTTCTTGATGGAAACTGAGAGAAGTGTCTTTGTGCTTTGTGACTGTGAACTCTACGCTAACTTTCTGTACTCATGACCTGTTATATGATCTTTTAAAAAGCACTAATGTCTCAGTAGACATATGTTGGTTTACTTTTCAGTGTCTTAAGCATTTTAATTATAAATCATGGGTGGGGGAATTATTTTCCTTCCTTTCTTTTTACACCATAAGAAGTTTACTTTGTCCTTGAGATAAAGGCCATTGGGAATGTTGCCAGTGCACACATCTGTCTTAGAATAACTTCTAGGCACATGATACCTTGCCTTCCTAATCCCTTTACCCACTGGGAGGCATGTAGGAAAAAATTATAATGTCTTGTTACAGAGACTCAAAATGATAGTAAATTCAGTCACCAAACTAAAAGTCCAATCTCAACCACAAGTAATGTAAACACATGTAAATCCCAAAAGAGACTTCTATGTAGGCAAGATGTACTAGAACTGTCATCTTGGGAACATTGAACTGGGACCAGTATTGGAGTTTAGGACACTGTGTGCTGCCTGATGAGTCTTTGCAGGTTAGAATTACCAATATCATGCCACATATTCAAGGACTAAACCAAGAATAATAATACATGCAGAACTGTATTGATGAGACATACCTCTTTTTCTTAGACTATGGCAGAAAATGAATATATTCAAATCAGTGCCACTATAGCTTCACGGTTCTAGTTTCTTCTGAGCCTTCTAAATTAACTGACATCTATGTCAGCTCTATCGTCCAGTCATGATGGTTATCAGACCATTTTCTCATCATTTTTTAAAGTTTGCTTCTTTTCGCTCTCAGCATGACTTTACTTTTTAACTTTCTAGAGAGAATAGAGGTCAATATGCAGTAATTTCTTTAAATCCTACCTTTCCACCCTCTCCAGGCTGACAGCTTAGATGGGTAATGATGGCGTCCAAAGCCAGGTCTGTTATACATGTCTAAAATATATTAACCAAACCAACCATCTACCTAGAATGGTGACTCCCAGTGCTGCCATGTATTAGAAAGATTTCAGATGCTTCTGTAGAAGGAATGCTTGGGTCTCACCTCTGGCCAATGAAATCAGAATCTTTGAAGGTTGGTGAGGTTCAGTATCTGTTCTTTTTTAAGTTCCCCAGGTGATTGTGTGAAAAGTCAGACTAAAATTCAAGAAAGACAAACACCTCATGTGTATTTAAAAATTTTCCACTTCAGCACTCTGCAGAATATCTGATGCAGATTAGAGGCCTGGCCATGTCTGCCTGGCTGTATCTGCACCTCTCCTATGCTTGCTGCATATTCTAAGAGCATTTACATGATCTCTCAACATCTCACAACTATTATATTTCCTCCCTTTCAGTCTCTTCTAGTCATGGTTTTATTTTTGAAATTTGACTTCTGCTATGACTGTTTTACCCCAACTTCTCTCACCTGAGTCTCCTCAACTTCTTTCACTCCTTCTCTTTCCTAATCTGCCACAGTGGCATAGTGTTGGTGACTTGTAAGTGTCTTGCTCTCTTGAATTCAGGGTCATGACCATGTTGGTTTTCTCCTCATGAGTCCTATACTATTTCTCCTTCCTCTTGTTGCTCCTTAAATGTCACTGTTCCTTTGAAATCCATTTATTTTTCTTTTTACTTCTCGTTTTCCTTTTAGAGCATTTTGATTGGTTCTAGACCTCTTTTGAAAATGTAATGAAATTCTTACATCTCCCCCCAGGGAGGTTGAATTGTTTATAAATACAAAAGTTGGTATTTCAGTGAACTTATAGCCCCCAACTATTTTCCACATTTATGATATATATATATATATATATATATATATATATATATATATATAATTAAACCTAAGAAAACTGAAACAATGTAAGTGGCAAATTCCCTAAAGAATGGGATGGTGATTTATACAAATTGTTGGGGTTAAAAATCATGAGAGGATATGTTATGGTTTAGATCTGGATGTTTCTCCAAAGCCTCATGTGTTTAGAGGCAGGGCGTTGGGAGGATGATTGGTTTTATGGGGGCTTTATAACTGATTTGCTTTTAGGAGGGGGAGATTGGTCAAAAGAAGCAGTTCACTATGTACATGACCTAGACAAGTATATCTCCCTTCCTGGCTCCTTCTTTGATTTTCATCTGCCACCCTGTCCTTCCTTGGAGCCAGCTAACTATGGACTATCACCAGGAGCCAAACAAACCCCTCCTCTTTCAAATCGTAGATATTAGGTATCATGTCTCAGTGGTAAGGTGACTAAGACTTGATATCACAGATATGTGCTTTTCGGTGGGTGAATTTGCTGTCTATGACAACCCCAAAACTTATATATACATATAATTAAACCTAAGCATTTTTTTAGTGTTCCTAACTGCAAGAAGCCTGCAATATGCAGTAAAGAATATTTTAAAAGCACAAAAGTATATATTGATTGGTTGAGGAAAATTTTGTGACTGGAGGCTCACAAAAACCTAACCCTAGAAACAATTTTTCATTATTAGATTAGTCAGCATTTGTAGCAATTTTATAGAACATAACTGTCATGACCAATGACAGTAACTGCTTATAAAAGCTTGCAAACTTAGTCTTTCTAACATGCTTTCATTTTAAAATTTATTTTAAGGAGAAAACAATGAAAACAGTGATATAAAATTTCAAAATGAGATAGTAGGAGAGTTAACAGTAGTTAACATACTGCATATTATCTTCAAAGTAGTTGCTCATATTACAATACACAGGTATGAAAAGTTGATCAAACAATAGAGACAGAAACCTTTCTTTTCAATGAATTAATAGAAATTAGTAGTATGACTGTCTCAACTATCATATATATTTACATATTTTTCCCATTTCCCTTCTTTCTTTTTTCCTTTCCCTCAATCCCAGTTTTTTTCCTTTTGAAAAGTTTCTTCCCATTTCACAATATCTATCATATATTTTGCATTTTATTTACAGTTTCCACTTCCTACACTAGGCAGACGATATAATGTTACACATGTGAGTTTGATTTATTTCACTTATGAGTATGGTCTCGAATTGCAGCCATTTACCTGTAAATATCTCAAATTTATCCTTATACTTGAGCAGTACTCCACTGTATACAAATGCTACATCTTTTTTTTATCCACTCCTTGGCTGATGGCCATTTGGGCTGTTTTCAAGATTAAGTTATTACAAATTGTGCTGCTATAAAAATGAGTGTACATATATTGCTGAGGTATGATATTTTCATTTCTTCTGGAAAAATACCCAGAAGGGGAATAGCTGGATTGAATGGAACCTCCCATCATAGTTTTTTGAGGAATCTTCACACTAATTTCCACATGCTTGCCCCAGTTTGTATTCCCACTAACAGTGGAGAAGGATTCATATTTCCTCACAGCCCCTCTAGCATTTGTTATTGGTTAATTTCTTGATGTTAGCCATTATTTCTGGAGTGAGATGATGTCTCAGTGTTGTTTTACTTTGCATTTCTCAATTGACCAGTGATGTTAAATGTTTTTTTCATGTATCTATTTGTTATTTGTATTTCTTCATCTGAGAAGTGTGTATGCATCTCAGATGCCCATTTTTGGACTGGGTCTTTGAATTTGGGGGGTCTGATTTTTTTCAATTCTTTATATGTTCTAGATATAAGTCCTTTTACTGAGAGACAGTTGGATAAAATTTTTTCCCACACTCTGGGTTATCTTTTCACTCTGTTGGTGATTTATTTTGATGTGCAAAAGCTTTTTTTAAAAGGTGAGATTCCAGTTGTTGATTCTTTCAAGTATTTCTCATGCTGTTTGGGTTTTGTTCATGAAGTCTCTGCCTGCCCCTGTGTCTTCCAGATTTCTACCTACTTTCTCTTCCAGTATATTTAGTGTTTCTGTTTTAAGATTGAGATCTCTGATCCATTCGGCTTTTGTTTAGTGCATGGTGATAGACATGGGTCTAAATTTTAGTCTTTGGCATGTAGGGAGCCAGTGTTTTCAGTACCATTTATTAAAGAGGCTAACTTCTTCAGGTGAACAAGTTTGGCCCCTTTGTCAAAGATAAGGTTATTGAATGTGTTTGGAATTGTGTCTGAATCTTCTAATTTGTTACACTGATGCTCAGGTCTGTGTTTTTGCCTGCATCATGCTAGTTTTATCACAGTAGCTTTATAGTATAATTACAAGTCAGGGATTGTGATGCCTCCTGCCTTGCCTTTGTTGCTCAGAATTGCTTTTCCTATTCTACATCTCTTCAGTTTCCAAATGAATTTTAAGAATATTTTCTTTAGTTCTGTGAGGTATGCTAATGGCATTTTGATTAGGATTGCATTAAATCTGTGTAGCAATTTTGGAAGTATGATCATTTTCACTATGTTGGTTCTTCCTATCCAAGGTCAAGGGATATATTTCCATTTTCTGATGTCCTCTTCAATCTCCTTTTTCAGAGTACTATGATATTCAGTGTATAAATCTTTTACTTCCTTTGTTAGATTTATTCCAAAGTATTTTTTTTGGATGATATTGTAAAGGGTGAGATTTCCTAATTTCTTTCTCAGTGAATTTGTTGTTTGGGTTCCAAAATGCTATTGATTTTTGAATGTTGACTTTGTATTTAGCTATACTACTGAACTTGGTTATTAATTCTAGAAGTCTTTTGGTGCAGTTTTTGCAATCTCCTATGTAGAGTATATGTCATGTGCAAATAATTATAATTTAAAGTCTTCCTTTCTTATTCTTATTCCTTTTATTTCTTTCTTTTGTCTAATTGCTTTAGCTAATGTTTTCAGGACTATATTGAATAGGAGTGGTGATAGCGGACATCCTTATCTTGTAAAGCTTAAAGTTTTTGTCCATTAAGTATGATGCTGGCGTTGGTTTGTCACAGATGGTTTTTATGAGATTAAGGTAAAGAGGACCTATTCTGATTTTCTGTAGGGTTTTTGTCAAGAATGCACATTGGATTTTTCCAAAAGCTTTTTCTGTCTCTATTGAGCTGATCATGTGATTTTCGTCTTTGGCTCTGTTGTTTATTGATTTTCATGTTGAACAATCCTTGCATTCCTGGTCTGAACCTCCTTGGTTGTGGTGTATAATCTTCTTAATAATTTGCTGCATTCTGTTTGCTAGTATTTTATTGAGAATTTTGGCATCTATGCTCATAAGGGAGATTGGCCTAAAGTTCTTTTCTTTGGTTGCATCTTTCTTTAGTTTTGGTATCAGGGTAATACTTGCCTTCAGGAATGTTAGGGAATATTGTTTCCCTTTCAATTTCTTTAAAAAATTTGAAGCATATTTGTATTAAATCTTCTCCAAATTTCTTGTAATTTGGTACTGGGAATCAAACTTGGGACCCTGTATTTGAGCTTTTGTTAGTAAGTTTTTAATTATATTTTCAATCTCAGTAACTGTTATTGGGTTATTCAGAGTATTTATATTTTCTTAACTCAGCTTTGGTAATTCATACACATGTAGGAATCTTTCCATTTCTTCTCTGTGTTCTATCCTATGAGAGTAAAGATTTTCGAAGTAGGTATTGATTATCTTCTGAATTTCTACAGGATAGTGATTTCACCCTTTTCTTTCCTCATTGCATGAATTTGAATCTTTCTTTGTTTTGGATAAGGTTTCCTAAGAGATTATCAATTTCATTTATTCTTCAAAGAACCAAGTTTTCATTAATTCTTTGTATTGTTTTTTTAGTCTCCATTGTGTTAATTTGTGCTCTGATCTTTATAATTTCCTTGGATTTTGGGTGTCTCTTGCTCTACTTTTTCTAACTGCTTGAGATGAAACGTTAGATTATTTGTACTGTTTCTATTTTCCTGATGAGGGAATTCACCATTGTAAATTTTCCTCTTAAGACTGCTTTCATTGCATCCCATAAATTCCAATATGTTGTGTCAATAGCATACATGTTGTATTTTATATCATTCATGTTGTATTCTATAGCATGCTTTTAACCAATAATAATTATAGTATACTGTTTCTCCTGCTTATACCACTATGATTATATTTAAGTGTTACTATTCCCAGTAGCCAAAGTGAAAAAAATCAACCTTTAAAAACTATAGTAATTTTAAAATTTAAACTCTAGAAAAGTACCAAAATACCCACCCAGTCGAACTGTAGTTATTAGTGAAAATGAGAAGCACAGAGATGAATAGGTTATGTCTCAATTTATGCATCATTTCTTGTTATGTTTCTCATTTCTCTAGTACATACCTGACCTCAGGAGTTTTAACCATCTCTCACTTAGAATCTTAGTAACTCAGTGTTTTCCTCACTGAATGTGAGGGCTTCATATCTGATTTTATTCAAGATTTTATTTTCCATATAAACACACAAAAAATTTCATGAACTGTGTTTCCATCCTCACCACTTGTATTATTCTCAGACAAATATCAGGGCTGATTAATCCTTTAGATTGAAAGTACCACTTGTGATTGATTTCATGAGCTCTCCAAAATCTTAATTCAATTAAGAGCTGAATTTCTATTAGACTAAATATTAGGTATTTTGATAATGAAATCTTAGTATATTAATATATCATGTATTTATAAAACTATGAAATATAAATCTCATGTTTATTATAATTATCCCACTTATACCAGTGATGAAAAAACATAGTGAGGCTATTTTGAAAAAACTTTTGGCAGTTTTATTCAACTTTTAATCTTTTTATTTTATTTTGAATATGTAGTAGGTTATTACTTGTTCATAAAATGAAATACTGATATAGTATAAAACTGCTACATCTTGAAACATTGTGCTCAGTTAAACCAATCAGTCACAAAAGACTGGTTAATACATGATCCCACTGGAATAAAATGCCTATGATAGGCAAGTTCATAGGAAAACAGAAAATCAATTAATTGTGACCTAGGGCTACAGGGGTAGGAGGAAGTGATGCTAATGGAGATGAACTTTGTTTGCTGCAGTATGAAAGATATTCTAAAATTGATTGTGGTGATAATTGAAAAGTCTTGTGAATATACTAAAAATTTTAAATATATCCTTTAAATAAGTGAATTACATGTTAACTATATCTAAATAAAGTTATAAAAAGTTTAAATTAAAAAAGAAAATATAATCACATTTTATCTTCAGTTTCTTTGAACCTCTGGCATAAAACCCAAGGATTTCCATGACCATGCAAAGACTCAAGACATATTACTTTCACAAGCTCTTTCTGCAAATCAATAGAAAGGGCTTTAGAAGACCAAAGGAGCATCAGTGTAAGGACAAGGATAAACACTAAATATATATTTACCTTTATGTAGGAAGAGTAAATAAGTAATAAATAAGATTACAGTATTAAATATGGCAATGAAGTCAAGTTCTTATGTCTTATTTTGGTCTAACAGTAGATATTTTGTCTCAAGTTTTCTGATTTAGATGGTAAATGAATTAACATTCTCATAGTCACCTGAATAAAGGCTATATGTGCTAATTATGTATCTTCGTTATGTTTCTAACGTAGCTGCATGCAACTTATTAGTAAGGGGGAAGAGCTGAGCAAGTTTATGAAAAGTATTAGAAGAGTAATTGCCCTTCAGATGATGCTGGTACTGAATGGGCATCCAGTTATAAATTAGACTGTGAAAGGTGAGAAGAGGAAGGAAAAGAGATTGCTGTTTTTAGAGTCGGAAACCAATGGTAAATGTATCAGTCTTTGTGTTCCCTGGCTTTCGAGGCCATCATATACTCCTTGTCTCTGCTGTTGACACTGCCAGTCTTGCTGTCTTAGTGGTTCTTTCTCATCTGCTCTTATTTCATGGCATCAGATGACACACCAGCATTATGGTTTGTTGTAACGGCCCATTAGTTCTGTTTATTTCCATAGGGGGAATTCTAGGAAATTTCAAATCTACACTGCAACCACACCATCTTTCCAAAAATCTCTCTTGCTTTCTTCTCCTTTTTCAATTCAGTAAATTCCAATAAATTTCCAAAAGAGTCTTTTCAGGAAGTTTTGGGGCTTTTTGTTTGTTCGTTTATTTTTTGTTTTACATCCCTAAAATATGTTTTATCTTCACATTGAGTTGATTTTCTAGCTAAGTAGAGAATTCTGGTTAAATATATACTTCCTTGAAAGTAGTGAAAGTATCTCATTTCTGTTTTGATCTCAGCAATTCTGTATTGGTTGTGGTTGTGATCTTCGATCTATTGTATATAAATTTTCTTGTTGCCATTGTTCTTATTCCTTGAAGTCTTAATTCTCTTTGTTGCTATGGCATTTGTCATTCCCATTAGAGAGAAACCAAAATAAAAGTATAATAACTTGTTTAAAGGTAGCACAAGGAGTAACCTGTGCCATATGCATTGAACCTGGCTTTGAATCTGATGTTCTTTGTGTACTCTATCACAATAGAGTTAAAATTGATCACTTTAAGCAAGACTTCAAATCCTAGCAACACTACCATTTAATGAGTGTTGACACAGACCCTGTGCTTATATAAAGATGATGTCTGAGGTTTTCATACTTCATGTGCTTTATCTAATTTCATCCTCCCAGTAACTCTATGAGACAGGTTAAATTTCTGTCCCCATTTTACAGATGAGAAAACTGAGTCATAGAAAGTAAGAAAAATCTCTAAGCAAATGTTGTGAAAATCCTTGACAGTTTTAGTAAATTTTTCCTAAACATGAAAAGCTAGGAAATATTTTAAACTTTGCATGAAACACCATTTCTGCCATTACTCAAATCTGCCACTGTAGTGTGAAAACTGCTGTAGACACAATTTATGAAGAATAGAGATGGTTATGTTCCAGGAAAACCTTGTTTACAAAATAGATGATGGGATTGATGTGACCTGTGGGCCGTAGTTTCTATACCTCTTCAGATAATTTTAAAAAATTATCAAAATACCTGAATGAAGTGAAAATCAGTAAAAAGATTATTACACTTTGATATAAGGCAGGTACTTGAGAAAAGAACAGGCATTTTGAAGTTTCAAATAAGAATGATATATGCATTTGGATAAAAAAAAATTGCAGAGAAGTTGACCATTGTAAGAACAGATTTTAGTAGCTTTGGTGCCTAAAGAAGAGGTGGTAGCGTCCCCATAGCTCCCATGATTTGTGCTTGGACTCATCACTGTGATCTTTGTCTCTCTCACAGGTTCAATTTCCTGTTTTGAAAGAATGAAGCAATAAAAAATGGATTAATGGTGCCCATATCAGCACTTGTAATTTGGATGAAGGGAAAGCAACAACCTGAATACCTTTTAATCTTCCAATATGTTAATCAAAAACTTTTCTCTAAGGGAAAATTTTAAAAACAACTTCAATGTTAATTTTTTTTTTAAATTCAGAAAAGCCATCAACAACAGTTATGTTACAGCCATATGATTTTTGTAACTAAAAACAGGTGGTATACTTCGTTCCCAGTTAATAATATAGTACCAGATATATTATTCATTTGGAACCAAGATCAGAAGAATAATTTACTTATCACGTCTGCATAATTAAAGGCTTACGAGGGAAGAAAAATGTACTAGTTTAGTGACATAAAGACTTTACTTTGCCTAGAATATAACTTGGATAGACATAAGGAATATTTATGTTTTTCAGAAGGACTCATTTCACAGCTTGTCTTTGTATTGTGTAAGAAGCTAGAGTGATAGCCATCCTTAAGATTTTATTCCTATTAGCATGCAGACTTGTCAGCTGGAACTAGGATCCAAGTCTTTGGGTAGAAACTGTAATCACTTTTTATCTTCACTGCCACAGTGAATAAGCACAAAATTTCTAAAGGATTATTTTAAAGCGAAAAATGTATTTTATATTCAGCTGTGAGAAAGAAACTGATAGTTAGATAAATAATAACAAATAAGAGTTACTTCATTGTGAGGGATATTCCTTATGCTCAGTGACACAAAACCCTTTCACTGTGATTATGGACGAATACTCAGAAAGAGAGAGACCGTGCTTGTCTCTAGGCTTTAAAAAATACTCCAGTCCGGTTACTACTGCTAAATCAATGCACCCACAACAAAGAACTGTGTTACAAGTAAGACCTTCTTTTGCCTTAAGCCACTCTTTCTGCACATTAAAATTTCTATCAGATGTTTCTCTATTGATTAGTCCTGGACCCCCTACCTCTGTGAAAAGACAAGATGGCAAGAATGGATTTTTTCTTGTTGCCAAGTAAAAGTCACCTGTGGTCTTCTGGTTGTTTGGAAACTAAATCTATAAATAATTTTAGGAGTTCTTTTATATCATCATGTAAGAAAGTAGATTTAAATTTGCTTTTGAATATTTCTTCTTAGATCACAGTTTTCATCAATTTTTAGTACCTAGAATAATATTAAGAAATAAATAAGTTCTGCTGGTATGATCACACCACCTAAAATTAGGAGGATTTTTTTTGTGTGTTAACTAGTCTGTTACCCAAACTAAGTACAAAGACAAATGGAATATTTCTTAAAAATCTTAATATGGAAATCACTTATTTAAAAGAATGTTAGGTTTGGTCTGATGAATTTATTTCAACTGAGATTTTCTTCTTTGTGGTTTTAATTTAGTGACTCACTTTTGTTAACCAATGTTTATCTATTTAATCAATCCAACATTACCAAAAAATTAAAAAGTAGTTTGGAATTTCAATAATTGAAAAAAAAACCCTTATTTTTGGTGAGAGAGGAAGCTGCACCTACATGCTTTTTGGGTTGAGCAGTATACATGTCTGAAACCAGTACAGGGCTCTGCAATCAGTGCAAATACAGGTGCTTGACAGATTTGAATCACTAATTAACGTGTTAGGAAAGCTTATTCATTAAGCTTCAGTGCTGTTCTCACACCAGTACACCATTGCACAGGGCATCCCAGTGTAGTCTTGGACTACATGAATTAAAATAGTCCCAGGTCCTTCTGTAAATGGTAAATGTCTGAGCTTCATTTCAGTTTTTTTTTTAAATAAAATCATCATTATTGTATCAGTAAGTACAGAAATAGCAATTGACAAAGCACTCATTTATGATTAAAAAAAGAGCTCCCAATGAGCTAGTAGAATAGCATGCTTCCTTAACTTGGTGACTATACAGAAAGCCAAAAGCTAACACCACACTCAGATCAGAAACAAGGAAAGGATGACCTCTTTCACCAGTCCTCTTCAGCATTATGCTTAAAGTCCTTGCTAATGCAATGAAACAAGACAATAAAATAAAAAGAATATAGATTGTAAGGAAAAGAATAAAACTATCTTTGTTGAGACAACATAATTATCTATACAGAAAATCCAAAAAAATTAGCCACAACAAAACCAAACCTTTTAGAACTAGGAAGCAATTACAATGAGATTTCAGAATATAAGGCAAATATACAAAATTTAATTATTGTCCTATGCAAGCAATATACTTGGAAATTAAAATACAATGTCATTTATATTAGCACTCAATAAAATGAAATACTTCAGTATAGCATGTATAAGACCTATGTGAAGAAATCTATGAAATTCTAATGGAAGAAATCAAAGAATAAAATAAATGGAGATATATTTGATATATCACATGTTCAAGAGTGGAGAGACTCAATAGTGTCAAAATGTCATTCATCTTGACCTAGAAATTTAATGCAATCCCAAGCAAAATCTCAGCAAGTTATTTTATAGACACATATTACCAAACTAATTCTAAGGTTTATATGGAAACCCAGAAGTGATAGAATTACCAAGACAGTTCTGAAGTAAAACAAATTGGAGTAATCGTACAAAGAGGATGAAAACAAACTCTGTAAAAATGGTTACTAATTTAATAATAGATGAATAATCATCCAAAGAAATACAAATACTATAGCAGTTTTCAAAAATAGATTTTAAAATGCTATTTGAAATTTTAAAAGGGGTAAAAAAAATAACTAATACTCATTTAAAAAAGAATCATGACATATAGGCATAAAAGTGTGGTTCAATTATTGAGGAATCAAATGATAATCAGTTAGGGTCTTGGAATTGAGTATCATGTTCAAATTTTAACAAACATAGCTAAAGGGATAATTCATAAATTAAAGCAAAATACCAAGAGCTTAAGAAAAATTGAAAGTAAAGACGACTCAGAGGATGAATAAATAAGTTCCAACATATGCCAAAGTGTGTAGCCAAACTAAGAAATATAGCAATAAGAAAGGCAGTTTTGAAGGATTAATGAGAAGTTTCCTCTAAGCTGAAAAAAAAATAGATTCTAATGTAATGATCCAGGTGGTAAGTGGGAGGAATAAGAATAAATTCAATGGCACTCTATACAACACTTAATTATGACTCAAAAGTAAAGATAAAACAAAGTTTTGAACAAAGACTAACAAAGTTTACCTCTTTACAGATTCTTTTTGAGAGAACTACAAAAGGATGGAATCCAGGCAGAGAAAATGTGAATCCCAGGAATGGAGTGGGATATAAGCAATAACAGTAAGTAAAACTAGTAGAAAATATAAGCCTTTAATTATAATATAAAACTAATTATATGGAAAAATAAAGTTAGGGCTACTGAGTTTATTATAACTGGATTTTCTTTGTGTATGGTTTCAACTATTTTAGTTTAATGACTGATGTTTTCCAACTATAAGCTGTTTCTGTCTTACATTAGCTTCATCACTACATGAAGAAAATATAACAGGTCCTCAAAAAATATTTCATGAGTGAGTGAATAAGTGTCTTGTCATTTAAATTTTAAGAAAGTTTCTGATGAAAGACAGCATTTTGTATCAGGAGGTATGTTTTAGCTTTTCTCTGTCTTCAATCATCCTATGCCCCACAAGGCATTTCTTCAAATTATTTAGCCTGGTTATTTTTCTATCTGACATAGAGAATGATTATATAAATCTAGTTGAGGTTAAAACAAGATAATGTGCCTGGTCATACATGTTTGAGGTGTTTATTTTTCCTCTCTTTATATATCTTATTCCCAAATAGGTAGATAAATATTTCACATAATCATATACAACACAAAAGGCAAAAGTAGTTTGCAAGGCCTCTAAGATTTTGTTTCCAGAAAATTAAACAAGGAGCAAAGAGGGAAATAGATCAATGAGGCCAGAAAAACATCTAAAGATGCTGGTATGACCTTCTTGGCAGGTGTTTGTAATACCCCAGTAAAGCATACCTATATGGTATATCTAGGCAGACTGTGCTAAAAGACAGCCTCAAAAACATTCTTATGAAATTATTGCCACTTAAAACTACCAGACCAGAAGGGGTTATCTGAATAGGAAATCATCATCAGAAGAGGGATATTGCTAAGTATTTGAGTAACTTTACCAAAATTCTTAGGGCTAATTTGATTCTGAAACCAGAAATGAGTTAAAATAGTAAACTAATTACCAAGAAGGACAAAACTGATTTGTCTTCTATCTTAATGTACAAATAAAGAAAAATTAAGCTCATTTGAAAAATTATAAAGAATATTATACAGTAAGTTCCCAACTTACAAGCAAGTTCCATTCAGGAAGAATATTTGTAAGTTGAGTTTGTTCATAAGTCTTATGAAATGAGTCTCACACATGTTTGACACAAATATGCACTGTGTACTGCTTTGTACTTCCGAGCATCCCCTCCATGTCACCTCTGTTTTTTGTCTTCTTTCTGGACATCCTGAGCTCTGATTGAGCACTGTATTACCATGCACTTTTGCACTGTACAGCAAGTGCACAGCAGCACACTTGTGACAATGTCTGACATGTGTGAGCTACTTCCTGATGTTTTCCCTTCTAGAATGTTTGTGATTCAAGGTCCATTGGCATATTTGAAAACTTGTAATGCCAGTGTTTGTAAGTCAGTAACTTGTTTATTCTTGAATGAGAATTCAGTTCTTCCCTAATTAATTTATAGGTCCCACATAATAGAAATGCAGAAAATTGTATCATTGGTATATTCTTGATGTACACATTTATAATCTCAGTTATGCAGGCGACTAAGGCAGATGTATTACAGATTTGAAGTCAGGCTAGGCAACTTAAAGAGACTCTTCTCAAAATAAAAAAAAACATATTTTTGAAACAGTGGAATAGAGAATTTGGGAAATTATTTGAACTTCTCCCTAGTTCCTTTATCCCTATCTTCTATTTTGGGGCAGGGATATAATTCAGTGCTGGATGCCTCTGAGCTCAATCTTGCTATATCAAAAGGAGAAACAGAAGGAGGAGGGGAAGAAGGAGAAAGAAGAGGAGAAGAAGGAAGAAAAAGAGGGAAGGAAAGAGAAGGCAAAGGGAGAGAGGAAGAGGAAAGAGAAGAGGAAAGACTGCGTGTCGAGCTCTTAAAGAATTTAGGACAAGCTTCAGAGAATAATTTTTGGCAATATAGTCCTCTGGGATTTCTCTTTTAGGTTCTTCAAGAAATACATCTTAAATTTTAAAAATTTACTTCTTGAGTTTGTCTGAACAGCACTAATTTTTTTAAGAGTTCTTGGTTGAATAGGAAATATATTTTAAAATTTTAATAATATTTTTATTTTAAAATAGTTTCAGATTTACATAAAAGTTGTAAAGGTACATAGTACAGAGATGTCCTATACACTGCCTTTTTCCTTTTTAAAGATATCTGATAGTGGAATGTGATGTTCTATTCAATATACTGATACCTTATTTTTATTAGCGTAAAGCTATAGTTTATTCAGGTTCCTTTAGTTTAGTTATTGCCCAATGTTATTTACTGTCTTACATTTTCAAAATATAAAGTTTTTCTTAAGTAATTTTCAGGATATGTCATGCAACTATTTTTATAAAGAACAGACAAACATTCATTTCACATGCACAGTAAGAATCAGTGTCTATCACCAGGCTACACTGATCCCCTCTGATTTATTTAGAAGAATCTCAAAGATGACTTGGCAGCTCTATCGTGGTAGTAGAATCATCATCTTGGCAGAGTAAGATAATTCTCTCATGCTTTCCTCACATCTTGCCAATCACTGATTGAATACATTTAGAATACTAGCACTAATATAGCTTTTCAGTTCATCTTAATTACCATAGAGAGGTATAACTTACCCATATCCTCATGGTTTCTATGTCTAAGTTAGTATTAAAGTTAAAATCTAGGATATCAGAACAGGTATCTACCTGGTATTTCCTGATCAGTTAGCTATGAAAAAGTCCAGGCACTGGGTATAATTTACAATTGTTTCACTTGAAGCTTTTGATTATTAACACTGTAGGATGGCTACTTGCTAAAACTAAGATGCCACAGAGAGTACACATTTAAGTTCTCACAGTTAATCACTAAGGGCAGCAGGATGAATGCCAGGGCTCATAATCCACATTGAGGTCTCTTTAGTTTTTATAGATATCTTTGTGACTATTAACTCTCAGGGTCATTCACTGATTTTCTACAAAATTAAAACATAAACCTAATAAATATCTAATAATTCCTTTCTTCTCTTTTGTCATACATTGAAAAGAAATACATCAAGGGTTGAAGAAATATAAATACTTGGGCATGAATAAATTTCAACTGATTGCATTTATTGTTTTACATTAGCAGTTTCATAGATTTGCTCAGAAAAGTAATTCATGATTAATTAGGATGCTGGAATGAATAGACTTTCAAAAACATACAGTGAAGATTTTGATATTTTGAAGCTTCCAAAAAATTATTTCATAAAAGTCCCAGGGATATATTTTCATCTTTGATTTTAGGAAAAAGAGATCAACACTTATTTTTCATTATTTTAAAAATTTTTCAATAAAATATAAGAATAATATATAAGGCTAACATTCATGTGAATACAAGAGTATCATTTTGACAGTAAGATGAGAGTCTTTTTGGATACTATTTTATTCAGAGTCCAGTTAGGAGACAGAGACCACAACAATTTTTTTTTAAATCAGGAATTTAAATATAAAAACTTCACTCAAGAATTGAAACCCTGAAAAGAGGATGTAAAGTTTCTTGAAGAGTATTTTTGAGGACTGGGTACATAAAATAAACTGCTTGGATTTATTAAAATTTAAAAGCTTGGATGCAGAAGTTAAAGATCCAAGACTCAAACTTCTGAGGAGGTGCTGTTGCAAAGTTGTGTTGCTGCTTCAAGAAGGCTACAGAGGGACGGCCTGTGGCGAGGACCTGAACTCTGAGGAGGGGAAACTAGTCTGCTGCAGTTGAGTAGTTGAAGGGAATGAGGATGTTGGTCTTGCAAGTGGTGGAAAAATACAAATTGGAGTAATTTCACTGTGGGAACAACCAGCCATTTCTCAGGTGAAACAGTGCTGGGTGATGTTGAATATAGGAAACAAACAGCACTGGAAATGGTTTGGAAGAACAATATCCCTTCTCTCTCTCTCGCCTTCTAATTTCTCCCTAGTATCCCTTACTATCAGATACCAACTGTGCTCCAGCTGCAAATGACAAGATGACTTCACAGTCCCAGACTTAGAATAACAAAAAGTCAATTATGGAAAGACTCATAACGAGTAAAATAGGGAAGGAGAACATTTGAAGCTAAAAGATGAATGTTTAACAAATAGACTAAAAAACACCTTACTTTTGCTTGCTTTCAGTGTATTTTATGATGGATATACACAAAGTTCAATACCTTTAGTTTTTGATTCTGGGTAATGGCATATGGAAAAAATAGTTAGATAAAGATGAGTGACTAGTTTCACACCTGTAATCTTGGTTCTTGGAAGGCTGAGGCAGTTGGATCACAAGTTTGAGGCTACCGGGGCAATTTAACAAAACCCCTGTCTCAAAGTAAAATAAGAAAAAGGCGGAGGATGATAATTCAATGGTAGAGCATTTGCCTACCATGCGTGAGTTCTGGTTTTAACTGACATTACTGGGGTTAAAAAAGATGACTGACCAAATACATGTATGTACTTCCCACAAATCTCTTAAAAGATGTTAAAAATAATTTCTCATAGTTGTATGATAAAACAATAATTCATAATGGAGTGAAAACAATTAGAGGGAAAAACCAGTGAATTCAGTTAATGTGGATAAAGCACTGTAGAAAAGGCTTCACGGTAAGGAAAATGAGACTGTAGAAGGGACCTCCAGGAAGCTTCAAGTTCAAAGTCAATGGGTCAATAGCTGGCCGTGGTCTCTGGGACACTGGGTCACTAACAGGCGGTTGTTTTCTGGACCCAAGGACTAGTTGGTCCCTTCTTTTTATTCTCCAGTGGAACTTAGTAGCTGACAGTACCAATTTGCTGCCCAGATCAGGTGGTAAGGGCAGTTCTGAGTAGGTAAGCATGCAGGACAGAACAAGTGAGAAGAAGTAATCTCGGAAATTATTTATATGTATTTCCTCATGTATTTATATGTATTAATTATTTATATGTATTTATATGTATTTTCTCATGAAACAATCAGTGAATTAAATTATAAAACACTCTTCTATTGTATTCACAGATTTTTATCTCTGGCACATAATCTAGTAGGTGCTCAGTAAATATTTATCAAATGAATAAGGACATAAGAAATAAAAATTGCACACACCAAAAAGAAAGAGAAAAATCTGGAGGATGTTCAAAAAGAGAAATAGAAAAAAATTAGAATTTAGAACCAGATTTTCATAAGCTTGTTAAGAAAACATACAAAATAGAACAAAACTATCCATTGTGAGGTAAACTGATTTTGAAACTAAATTCTTATAGCCAGCCATATTAAGATTTAAATATAAGTATAAAATAAGACATAAGCAAACATGCTAAGATTTAGAAATTTATTCATGTACAAAATTTATAAAATATTTTAGTTTGTACTCTGACAAAAATAATGAACTAAAGAAGGAAATAGATTGTTGACAAGGAAATCCAGGAAGCCAGAAGTTAAATTGATTTGTTTTAAAAATAGTATTCTGAAACTAAAATTTCTGAAGTTCTCACCAGAAGAAAAAGTGGGTCAAAGTTTGGAGGAGCAGAAGAGAAAGAGGAAATACAAGTTAGAAGAGAGAAAAGGTTTTCTTTTCAGGAGGTGAACATGCAAATACACTTAATTTAATTTGTGTAGGGGAGTAAAATAAAGGAAACCATGGATTAATTAAATTTTTAATATGCTGACTTTGTCTTTTTTAGAATATTTTACTTTTAAAATCTGTTGGGTCAAATGATGGGAGCACTTTTAACATTGATTTTCATGGTTTAGACCTAAT
Source organism: Hydrochoerus hydrochaeris (assembly GCA_004027455.1). Classification (NCBI taxonomy): domain Eukaryota; kingdom Metazoa; phylum Chordata; class Mammalia; order Rodentia; family Hydrochaeridae; genus Hydrochoerus; species Hydrochoerus hydrochaeris. Next base: position 85,250 of record PVLA01005117.1, on the reverse strand, counting down.
ATGTTACCCAAACTCTCACATGCAGTATTCAGAGGTGGTACTTTGGGAAACTTTATTGAATCACAGGGGTACTGTACTCACAGTGGATGAATTCATTGATGTGTTTATAGTTAAAGGTGTTGTAAGGAGGTGGAGCCTGCTTGGAGGTAAGTTACTAGAGGCATGACCTAAAAGGATACATTCTTGTCCCTAGCTCTTCTCTTTGTTCTCTGCCACTTGGCTGATGTGGATTGAGTGCCTTTCTTGTGCTATTCCCTGTTTCTATTTTAAAAAGCAAAACAGAAAAAAAAAGATAAAAATGATACAGAAATTCAAAAAGAATAGTAGGAAATTAACACTAGTTAATATATTGCATAGTGTTATCTTAGAAGTAGTTGTTCAGGTTACAAGATCTAAGCATAAAAATGATCAATCAAACAATGACAGCACAAACTGTTCTTTACGGTGAACTAACAGACATTAGAAGTATAGTTATCTATCTTGTATACATACACATATATACATTTATATGTGTATACTTATGATCTTTTCTTTTTTTCTTTTTTACTTTCCCCTACCCCAGTTGTTCTTTCCTTTTGAGCACTTTCTTTCCCTTTCATTATTATGCTATGTATTGGATCTTATTACTCTTTCAGTTTTTTATTCTATTATTTTGTTATACTAGGGAGACAATATGGTATTTATAAATATGAGTTTAATTTATTTCACTTATGAGTATGGTCACAAATTGCCTTCATTTACCTATAAAAGCCTCAAGATCATTCTTTTTTTATTTAAACCAAAAAAAAGAAACAGAAAAAGGGTAGAAATATTACAGAATTTCAAAAAAAAAAGATAAACAGTAAGAGATCACAGTTGATAAATTATATTTGTTCTTTTAGAAATAGTTATTCAAGTTACAAAATTAAAGCACACAAAGTGGACACTGAAGCAGTGAGACTGCAAACAGATCTGTTCAAAACTCCAACAAGAACTTAGAAATATGGATATCAATCCTACACACTTAAATATACATGCAGTTATATCTTTTATAGTACTTCCTATTTCCTCTTTTTTGCAATACCAATTACACATTTTTAAAATTTTATTTAAAGAGAAAAAAAAAGCAAAACAGAATTCTAAAAGAGAAAAAAAAACCACCAAGAAATCACTAGTTGATAAATTACATATTGTCATATTGTCATCTTGTAGTTGTTCAAGTTACAAAGTTAAAGGGTACATAGTAGACATTCAAACAGTGAGACTGCAAACAGTTCTGCTCAAAGATCCAAAAAAGGTTCAGCAGTATGGTCATCCATTTTACACACTCAAACATACATGCAGTTATATCCCTTAAAGCATTTTCTTTTCCTGTCTTTTTTACAATAGTAATTACACATTTTGGGTTTTAATTACTCTTATAATACTTATTTACTTTTTACACTAGAGACAAAATGTAATATTTATAAATATTATTCTTATTTATTTCACTAATGAAGATACTCTCAAGTTGTCTCCATTTACCTATGAAGGCCTCAAGATCATCCTTTTTATAGCTGAGTAATATTCCATTGTATAAAAATGCCACATCTTTTTCATCCACTCCGCAGTAGATGAGCATCTTGGTTGTTTCCAGGATTTAGCTATCACAAATTGTGCCGCTATGAACATGGGTGCACATGTATCACTGTAATATGAACTTTTCAGTTCTTCTGGGAAAAACCCAGGAGGGGAATAGCTGGATTGAATGGGGCTTCCAATCCTAGCCTTCTGAGAATTCTCCATATGGATTTCCTTAGTGGTTGCACCAGTCTGCATTTCCATCAACAGTGGAGCAGTGTTCCTTTTTCCCCACAGCCTCGCCAACATTTGCTATCAGTTGATTTCTTGATGACAGCTATTCTTTCCACAGTGAAGTGAAATCTCAATGTTGTTTTAATTTGCATTTCTTGAAAGACCAGTGATGGTGAACATTTCTTCATGTATTTATTTGCCATTTGTATATGTTTCTCTGAGAACTGTGTGTTCATCTCAGGTGTCCATTTTTGGAGAGGGTCTTCGAATTTGGGGGGCTCGATGTTTTTCAATTCTTTATATGTTCTGGATATAAGTCCTTTGTCTGAGGGACTGCTGGCAAAAATTCTTTCCCACTCAGTGGGTTTTCTTTTTACTCTGTTGGTGATTTCTTTTGAAGTGAAAAAATTTTCAATAATATGAGCTCCCAGTTGTTGATTCTTTGAAGTGTTTCCCGTGCAGTTTGCATTTTGTTCATGAATTCTCTGCCTACACCTATGTCTCAAAGACTTCTGCCTACTTTTTCTTCCAGTAAATTTAGTGTTTCTGTTTTAATATTGAGGTCTTTGATCCATTTAGACTTTAGTTTTGTGCATGGTGATAGACTTGGATGTAGTTTCAGTCTTTGGCATTTGGAGAGCCAATTTTTCCAACACCATTTATGAAAGAGGCTATCCTTTTTCTAGTGGACATATTTAGCCCCTTTGTCAAATATCAGGTGGCTGAATGTCTTTGTAGTTATGCTTGCATCTTCTAATCTGTTCCATTGATCGTCAGGTCTATTTCTTTGCCAGTACCAAGCTGATTTTATCACTGTGGCTTTATAGTTCTGTTTCAAGTCAGGAATTGAGGTGCCTCCTGTCTTGCCTTTGTTGCCCAGAGTTGCCTTTGATATTCTAGGTTACTTCTGTTTCCAAATGAATTTTAGGAGTGTTTTTTCTAGATCTGTGAGGTGTGTCAATGGTATTTTGAGTGGGATTGCATTAAATCTGAATACCACTTTTGGGAGTATGACCATTTTCACAATGTTGATTCTTCCTAGCCAAGAGCAAGGAATATCCTTCCATTTCCTAATATCCTCTTCAGTCTCCTTTTTCAGCATAGTATAATTTTCAGCATATAGGTCTTTTACATTTTTAATTAGGTTTATTCCTAAATATTTCATTTTTTTAGATGTTACTGTAAAGGGTGATATTCCCATAATTTCTCTCTCAGTGAATTGTTTGTGTACAGGAATGCTATTGATTTTTTGAGCATTGACTTTGTGTCCAGCTACACTGCTGAACTTTTTTATTACCTCTAGTCATCTTTTAATGGAGTTTTTTGGGTCTTCTATATAGAGTATCATGTCATCTGCAAATAGTGATATTTTAACTTCTTCCTTTTCTATCTTTATTCTTTTTATTTCACTCTCTTGTCTGATTGCCCTGGTTAGTGTTTCCAGAACTATATTGAAAAGGAGGGATGATAGCAGACATCCTTGTCTAGTTCCTGATTTTGAAGTGAAAGCTTTCAGTTTTTGTCCATTTAGTATAATGTTGGCTGTTGGTTTGTCATAGATGGCCTTTATAAGGTTGAGGTAGACACCGTGTATTCCGAGTTTTTGAAGGACTTTTATCATGAACATCTGTTGGACTTTTTCGAAAGCTTTTTCTGCATCTATTGAGATGACCGTGTGGTTTTTGTTTTTGGCTCTGTTGATATGGTGCATTACATTTATTGATTTGCTTATGTTAAACCATCCCTGCATTCCAGGAATGGATCCCACTTGGTCATGATGTATAATCTTCTTGATGATTTGCTGCATTCTATTTGCCAGTATTTTGTTGAGAATCTTTGCATCAATGTTCATTAGTGAGATTGCTCTATAGTTCTCTTTTTTTTGGTTGGATCTTTCTCTGGTTTTGGTATCAGAATAATACTTGCCTCCAGGAATGATTTAGGGAGTTTTGCTTTCTTCTCAATTTCGTTGAAGAGTTTAAGGAGTACTGGCATCAAATCTTCTCTAAATTTCTTGTAGAATTCAGCTGTGAATCCATCAGGACCTGGGCTTTTCTTTGTTGGTAAGTTTTTAATTACATTTTCAATTTCAATAGCTGATATTGGGTTGTGCAAAATTGCTATATCTTCTTGGTTGAGATTTGATAGTTCATATGTTTCTAGAAATCTGTCCATTTCCTCTGTGTTTTCCACTCTATGTGAGTAGAGATTTTTGAAGTAGGTATTCATAATATTTTGAATTTCAATGGGATCTGTAGTAATTTCCCCCCTTTCAGTTCTTATTGCTTGAATTTGGGTATTTTCTTTCTTTTTCTTGATAAGGTTAGCTAGGGGTTTGTCAATTTTGTTTATTCTCTCAAAAAACCAGCTTTTTGTTGCATTAATTCTTTTGTATTTTTTTAAAGTTTCAATTGCATTGATTTCTATTCTAATCTTTACAATTTCCTGTAAAGAAATTTGAGCTTTGGGTTTAGCTTGCTCTTCTTTTTCTAGAAGCTTGAGATGGAGTATTAGGTTGTTTATTTATGCTCATTCTGTTTTCTTGATATGACAATTTATTGCTATATATTTCCCTCTTAAGACCGCTTTCATTGCATCCCACAGATTACAGTATGTTGTTTCTATATTTTCATTGAATTGTAAGTATTGCTTTATTTCTTCTTTAATTTCATCTGTAGCCCACTGGTTGTTCAGAAGATTGTTATTTAATTTCCATGTATTTAGGCAGGTTTTGAAATTTCTTTTGCCATTAATTTCCAATTTCAGTGTACTATGGTCAGATATTACGCATGGGATGATTTCAATACCTTTGCATTTACATAAGAATGTTTTATGGGATAATATATGGTCTATTTTGGATTATGTCCCATGTGCTGCTGAGAAGAATGTGTCTTCTGATGTGGTTGGGTGGAATACTCTGTAAACGTCTACTAAGTCCAATTGCTCACAGGTATGATTCAGTTCTGTTATTTCTTTGCTGACTTTTTGTCTAGTTGATCTATCTCTTTGTGACAATGGCTGTTAAGATTCCCTGTTATAATTGTGTTCATGTGTATTTGGTTTTTCATGTCCATTAGTATCTGTCTTATATAGCTGGGTGCTCCTGTATTTGGTGCATATGTATTTATAATTGTTAGTTCTTCCTCTTGAATTTTTCCACTAACAAGTATGTAGTGACCTTCTCTATCTCTTTTAATCATTTTAGGTTTGAAATTCACGTCTGCAAATAGAAGAGCTACCCCTGCTTTTTTCTGGGTTCCTGTTGCATGGAATACTGTTTTCCATCCTTTGACTTTAATCTATGAGTTTCCTTTTGGGTCAGATGTGTTTCTTCCATACAGCATATTGCAGGGTCCTATTTCTTGATCCATTCTGTCAGTTTATTTATTTCTATAGGTAAATTGAGGCCATTTATATTTATGGATATCACTGATATGTTCTGGCTTGACTTTGCCATTTTATGTTCCAATCATTTCTTTCTGTTTTCCCCTTGATTTAATTGCTCATCCTACCTGGTGGTTTCCTTCTGTTGTTGTTTTGGGAATTGTGGTCATTTTTATCTCTGTCTAGTATGTCTTTCAGTACTCTTTCTCGAGTTTGTTTGGTGGACGTGAATTTCTTAGTTGTTCTTTGTCATGGAAGTATCTTGTTTCTCCATTAAATTTGAATGAAAGTTTTGCTGGGTACATCAGTGTGGATTGAAGGTTGTTTTCTTTCAGTGGTTGAAATATCTCACCCCAAGCTCTTCTTGACTTGAGGGTTTGTGCTGAAAAGTCTGCTGTGAATTTAATGGGCTTTCCTTGATAGATGAGTTGTGTCTTTTCTCTAACAGCTTTTAGTATTCTGTTTTTATGCTGTATGTCTGAGATCTTAATTATTATGTATCTGGGTGTGGATTTATGTTGATTGTGACTGGTGTTCTATATGCCTCACTTATCTGCATATCAGATTCTTTCTCCATGTTTGGGAAATTTTTTGCTATTACTTCTGTAAGTACTTTACTTACATCGCTTGCATGGACTCCTGTATCTTCACTATTGCCCATTAGTCTTATATTCTTGCTCTTGGCATCATCATGAAGCTTATGAATTGTCATTTAATGCTGCTTTGTTATTTTTAAAAGTTCTGTCCTTTCCTGATCACTAATTGCGATCCTGTCCTCAAGTTCCAAAATCCTATCCTTAGCTTCCTTTAGGTGAATTTGCAGGCTTTCAATAGAATTTTTTGTTTCTTGAATGTCTCTTTGAGTTTTTTTCATGAATTCTGCTTGTTTTCTATATTGTTCATTCAATGTTTCAATCAGTTTCCCATGCTCCTGTACTTTTTTCTCTATTTTTCTTTAGCTGCATTCAACAACTCCTTTACTAAGGCTGTTATTTCTATCTTTACATAGGAGAGTACTTGTAATTTTATTTCCTCTATAGCCTCATGGAGTTGTTTTTTTTAGTTCCCTTGATATCTTTTCAGAGAATTCCAGTGTATTACTTTTGGGGTCCTCTATTTTAATGTCTCCTGTACTTGCTTCTGGTGGACTAGATGTTTGAGACTGCATTTTGCCTTTTCGTTTTGCCATTTTCACTCTACCTGATGTTTTCTGTGTGTAGGAGGGGATCACCCACACTCTTTTCAGACTCACCAAGGTCTTACGGTTAGTTGGAGGGGGCTTTACTACTGGCCCTATTTACCCACTGTACCCCTCTATTTTAGGGACATACTCACCACACTGACAGTCAATCCACTGTAATCCAAGGTTTGCCACCTGGGAGTGAAATTCCAATTTCACAGTGACTGGAGCCTGCTGAGGTCTTCTGACGTTCGTGGAAGGGTGGGCCCAACAGAAGCAGTCCAGGGCAGTTCTCAGTGTGAGGCGGGCTTCTGTGCTGTTCCTGGTAGCAGGGTGGGCCTACAGGGGAGGTCCCAGGCACCTTAGGCCTGATGCGGGGTTCTGGGATATTCCCAGTGGCAGGGCCAAGATTATTCTTTTTACAGGTGAATAATATTCCATTGCGTAAAAATGCCACATCTTTTTCATCTATTCTGTGGTTGATGGGCATTTGGGTTGTTACCAAGATTTAGCTATTACAAATTATGCTGCCATAAACATGTGTGCACATGCATTACTCTGGCATGACATTGTCAATTTTTCTGGGAAATTACCCAGAAGCAGAATAACAGGCTTGAATCGAACTTCTAACCTTAGTTTTTTGAGGACTCTTCACTCTAATTTCCACTGTGGTTGCACCACTTCTACACTCCAGTGCAGAAGAGTGCCTTTTTCCCCATATCCCTGCCATTCCCTTTATGATGATGTTCCCACTTTGGAGCAAGTCTTCCATGGACTGAACCCCAAAAGTGCTAGTGAAATAAACGTCTTCTCCTTTGAATTGTACATATCAGATATTGCATCTCAGCAATGAGAAAGCTAACTAATAAACAGTATACCAGTAAATCCTCTGCAGCTAATTTGCCGATTTACCATCTAACACTATTTTAGCGTCCATTTCCTATACCTTTGCAATACTTGATATAATCAATTAATTTTCCTTTCAAAGTGCTCAGATTATGCTATAATTTTCAATTTGATATTTATTTTAATCATGGGTTATTTATATCTAACCCATCTTCTTATTAAGCAGCTGCATGTTTCATAGTAACTGGTATTTATGCAGATTAGGCCCATTTCATTGTTATTTCTCTTGTTCATAAATTTTTTTCTTATGTTAAAAAAGGATTGATGAATCAAATCATATGTATTTCATTTTGGCAGGCATTATCAGGTTTGTTTCATATTAATCTATGCATTTTCCTTCCCACTCCAAAGCACTGTTTTAATTCATTCATTTTTAAAACTGAAAATTTTTGTACATTCATTTGTTTTTCTGTCATTTTTCTACCTTCATTTTCAGGATGTTGGAAGCTCTTCTAGGCTTCTATGGACTGTGTACAACCTGCTGTCTGCCTAATATTTATAATAGTCAATAAATTATTGAATGAGTAAATGCAAGTTTGAATAATCTGCATGTGTATGTACCTCCTTCACTCTATCTCTGCTTTTTCTACTAAAAATGTTACTTGTAAAATTACATTTGCTCTACAAGTCCTAGCTCTTATGCCTTTTTATTCATGGAGCAATCTTTAATCCCTTTGCTCTTGGAAGTATTTTCCTCCTTATTATGCCTCTAAATCACCTCAGGAGTAATATTCTTCCACCTGCGCTATTCTGACTTCTGCCCTACTAACATCATTAGTTGTCTGTTAAACTGTATTCTCAGTAGATTATAAACTTTAAGACACAGCCAATGTGTGTTCATCTTTCTGTTCTCCTGAGCACCTATCATTATACCTTGTATTTGACATAATTATTATTTTAATTGAATAATTACTATCAAGTAACTTAAAACCCAGAGTTGTAGATTTAGTAGGAAAATAACAGAACTTGGAATCAGAAAAAAATGTATAAAGCCTAGCTTCACTCTTAGCTCCATGCTATTATTTTTAAATTAATCTCAGCATAACCTTTTTGTCACCTTTAAAGGAAGATTATAAATCCTAGTTTGAAGGATGCAATAGAAATATGAAATAAATCAATCGAGTAATACACAAGGAATATATGTGGCACATTACTACTGGAACATAGAAGTTGTATTCTTGGTGATTCATCTAGTAGAGGTGTGAGTGCCTCCTGTGTGCCAGACATCGATGACGACAGTGGTGATGAAACCCAAGCCCTAGAATTCTCACTGATAAATTCTTACAATTTGGGGAAGGTTAAAAACAAGGATATGTATTTTCATTTAAATGCTTTGCAACTCAGATGTATACTACATTAAAAAAACAGTATTCTAATTTTGACATGACCTTCAAATTATTAAATCAAGTTCCACTTCAATTGAAAAATAAAAAGCTTCTTTTTAATATGTCTAAAAATAAGATGGTTAATTTCTCCTTTAGTTTTGAAGACCTGTTAGGTAAACAAAATAGATCCATGTCAAGTTTATTAGTATGTGAAATAGAAGAGAAAATTTTGAATATTACATTTACCAAAGCAATAAAATGAAACTAAATTTAGTGACTGCATTTCAAGAATTATTTTCAACAAATTAAAAATGCACTAAGATTAAAATCTATAGCTTTTAACCATATATATTTTTAAAAAGTGAAATTATGATGTATTGTCTTTCTGAGAGAAAATGTAGTTAACTACCAATAATTGGAAAGAATTGAAATGTTTCTGAATGAAGATATAGTCCATAAAGGAGTATAATCCCTCAAATTGAAATAGCAATACTTTCGGTTATGGTGTTCCACTTCCAATAATTAGTGTTCTTTCCTTGAAAAAACTATATTTGTGATTTTCAAACAATTGTTTTATTATTTTATTAGGAGTTAAGAAAGTACAAAATGTTAATTATATATGGAGTTTTTAAAAATTGTCATTTAAGTATATATAAGTTAAGCTTCATATTGTGACTTTTTTCAATCCCATAAAATTTGACATTTATGTTTTCTCTTTACAAATGTTTTAATTTTTTACTTTCAAAAATAAAAGAATAACAACAGTTAAGTTATGAATTTCATGGCATATTATCTAGTGCCTCTAATGTTTAAAAAATATTAGAATGGAATTTTTATTATAACAAAATAACTTAAAGAGAAATTCACTTAATTTTGTTAATTTTGTTTAAGTAACATTGGTTTTTTAATTATTCAGGTTAAATTATAGAAAACACAAAACTTCAAAGATTTATGATTTACCTTAAAATAACTTTGATTGTTTTTCAAACTTGTGTGAAAATGTTTTTCATTATGTTACTTGTTCATTTTCACAGCAACTCAAGTGGCAATGGAGAATTTTCCTAAAATTTTTATTATACAATTTTAATTTATGGAAAATATTTTCACCTACTGAACAACTATCTTGTTTATTATTTAGTAATATCTTCTGTTTATTATTTAGTAATATCTCTACAATGTCTTTTTATGTTTCACTTTTGCTTTTGTTCTCTAGGAACTTTCAATTTAGTATTCATAAGCAGCAGTTATATCCCTTCAGGCATAGTTATCTCCTCTTTTACCTAAAAGAGCCTTGCTTTTATATTAACTGTTTTGTGCCTTTTGTGTCTCAAACTATGATTTTTTATATTTTATTTTATTTTATTTTATTGGTACAGGAGATTGAACTTGCAGCCTTGTGCTTGCCAGGCAAGCGCTTATGCCATAGAGCTAAATCTCCTGACCCTGTGTCTCAAAGTAGTACATAAAGTTCTTCAGTTTTTGTAAATGTTTTATAAATATAAAAAATGTTTTCTTCTAAATAATTTCTTTTTTATTTAAAGAGAAAACAGAAAAAGGGTAGAAATATTACAGAATTTCAAAAGAAAGATAAACCATAAGAAATCACTAGTTGATAAATTACATATTGTCTTTTTAGAAATAGTTGTTCAAGTTACAAAATTAAAGCATACAAATTGGACATTCAAGCAGTGAGAGTGCAAACAGAACTGTTCAACAATCCAAGAACTTAGAAATATGGTTATCAATCCTACACACTTAAATATACATGCAGTTATATATTTTATAGCACTTCCTATTTCCTCTCTTTTTTACAATAGCAATTGCACATTTTTAAAATTTTATTTAAAGAGAAAAAAAAGCAAAACAAAAAAGCACAGCAACAAAACAGAATTCTAAAAGAAAAGAAAACACTAAGAAATTACTAGTTGATAAATTATATATTATCATCTTGGATGTAGTTGTTCAAGTTACAAAGTTAAAGGGTACATAGTAGACATTCAAACAGTGAGACTGCAAACAGTTCTGCTCAAAGATCCAAAAAAGATTCAGCAATATGGTCATCTATTTCACACACTCAAACATACATGCAGTTATAGCCCTTAGAGCCCTTTCTTTTCCTGTCTTTTTTACAATAGCAATTACACATTTTGGGTTTTAATTACTCTTATAGTTCTTACTATTTTTTACACTAGTGACACAATGTGATATTTATAAATATTATTCTTATTTATTTCACTAATGAGGATACTCTCAAGTTGTCTCCATTTACCTATGAAGACCTCGAGATCATCCATTTTATAGCTGAGTTATACTCCATTGTATAAAAATACCACATCTTTTTCATCCACTCTGCAGTTGATGGGCATCTTGGTTGCTTCCAAGATTGAGCTATTATAAATTGTGTTGCTATGAACATGTGTACATGTATATCACTGTGATATGAACTTTTCAGTTCTTCTGGGAAAATACCCAGGAGGGGAATAGCTAGATTGAATGGGCTTCCAATTATGGTCTTCTGAGAATTCTCCATATGGATTTCCTTAGTGGTTGCACCAGTCTACATTCCCACCAGCAGTGAAGCAGTGTTCCTTTTTCCCCTCAGCCTCACCAATATTTATCAGTTGATTTCTTGATGGCCGCTATTCTTTCCGGAGTGAGGTGGAATCTCAAAGTTGTTTTCATTTGCTTTTCTTGAATGACTAGTGATGGTGAACATTTCTTCTTGTATTTATTTGCCATTTGTATATGTTTCTCTGAGAACTGTGTGTTCATCTCAGGTGTCCATTTTTGGAGAGGGTATTTGATTTTGGGGGGCTTGATGTTTTTCAATTCTTTATATGTTCTGGATATAAGTCCTTTGTCTGAGGGACTGCTGGCAAAAATTCTTTCCCACTCAGTGGGTTTTCTTTTCACTCTGTTGGTGATTTCTTTTGAAGTGAAGAAAATTTTTGATAATATGAGCTCCCAGTTGTTGATTCTTCGAAGTGTTTCCCATGCAGTTTGCATTTTGTTCATGAATTCCCTGCCTACACCTATGTCTGAAAGGCTTCTGCCTACCTTGTCTTCCAGTAGATTTAGTGTTTCTGTTTTAATATTGAGGTCTTTGATCCATTTAGACTTTAGTTTTATGCATGGTGCTAGGCTTGGATGTAGTTTCAGTCTTTGGCATTTGGAGAGCCAATTTTTCCAACACCATTTATGAAAGAGGCTATCCTTCTTCCAGTGGACATATTTAGCCCCTTTGTCAAATATCAGGTGGCTGAGTGTCTTTGTAGTTGTGCTTACATCTTCTAATCTGTTCCATTGATCCTCAGGTCTATTTGCCAGTACCAAGCTGATTTTATCACTGTGGCTTTATAGTACTATTTCAGGTCAGGAATTGAGATGCCTCCTGTCTTGCCTTTGTTGCCCAGAGTTGCCTTTGATATTCTAGGTTTATTCCTTTACCAAATGAATTTTAGGAGTGTTTTCTGGAGATCTGTGAAGTATGTCAATGGCATTTTGATTGGGATTGTGTTAAATTCACATAACAATTTTGGGAGTATGACCATTTTCACAATGTTGGTTCTTCCTAGCCAAGAGCAAGGAATATCCTTCCATTTTGTAATATCCTCTTCAATCTCCTTTTTCAGCATAGTATAATTTTCAGCATACAGGTCTTTTACATTTTTAGTTAGGTTGATTCCTAAGTATTTCTTTTTATTTATTTATTTTTGGTACCAGGGAATGAACTCAGAACCTTGTGCTTGCCAGTAGGGACTTAAGCCACTGAGCTAAATCCCCAGCCCAGTATTTCATTTTTTTTTATGTTATTGTAAAGGGTGATATTTCTATAATTTCTGTCTCAGTGAGTTCTTTGTTTGTGTATAGGAATGCTATTGATTTTTGAGCATTGACTTTGTATCCAGCTACACTGCTAAGCTTGTTTGTTATCTCTAGTAGTCTTTTAATGGAGTTTTTTGGCATCTTCTATAGAAAGTATCATGTCATTTGCAAATAGTGATATTTTAACTTCTTCCTTTCCTATCTTTACTCCTTTTATTTCTCTCTCTTGTCTGATTGCCCTGGCTAGTGTTTCCAGAACTATATTGAAAAGGAGGGATGATAGTGGAATCCTTGTCTTGTTCCTGATTTTAAAGTGAAAGCTTTCGGGTTTTGTCCATTTAGTATAATGTTGGCTGTTGGTTTGTCATAGATGGCCTTTATAAGGTTGAGGTAGACACCATGTATTCTGAATTTCTGAAAGACTTTTATCATGAACATCTGTTGGACTTTTTTGAAAGCTTTTTCTGCATCTATTGAGATGACCGTGTGGTTTTTGTTTTTGGCTCTGTTGATATGGTGCATTACATTTATTGATTTGCTTATGTTAAACCATCCCTGCATTCCTGGAATGAATCCCACTTCGTCATGATGTATAATCTTCTTGATGATTTGCTGCATTGTATTTTCCAGTATTTTACTGAGAATCTTTGCATCAATGTTCATTAGTGAGATTGGTCTATAGTTCTTTTTTTGTTGGATCTTTCTCTGGTTTTGGTGTCAGAGTAATACTTGCCTCCAGGAATGATTTAGGGAGGATTGCTTTCTTCTCAATTTCATTGAAGATTTTAAGGAGTATTGGCATCAAATCTTCTCTAAATTTCTTGTAGAATTCAGCTGTGAATCCATCAGGACCTGGACTTTTCTTTGTTGGTAAGTTTTTAATTACATTTTCAGTTTCAATAGCTGATACTAGGTTGTTCAAAATTGCTATATCTTCTTAGTTGAGCATTGGTAGTTCATATGTTTCTAGAAATCTGTCCATTTCCTCTATTTTTCCCACTGTGTTAGTAGAAATTTTTAAAGTAGGTTTTCATGATTTTTTGAATTTCAATGGGATCTGTGTTAATTTCCCCTTTTTCAATTCTTGTTGAATGAATTTGGGTTTCTTCTTCCTTTTTCTTTATGAGGTTAGCTAGAGGTTTGTCAATTTTGTTTATTCTCTCAAAAAACAGCTTTTTAACTTATTAATTCTTTGTATTTTTTTTAGTTTCAAGTGCATTGATTTCTACTCTAATCTTTACAATTTTCTGTCTTCTATAAGCTTTGGGTTTAGCTTGCTCTTCTTTTTCTAGAAGCTTGAGATGGAGCATTAGGTTGTTTATCTGTCCTCTTTGTGTTTTCTTTATGTGACAGTTTATTGCTATCTATTTCCCTCTTGAGACTGCTTTTATTGCATCCCACAGATTATGTTGTTTCTGCATTTTAATTGAATTGTAGGTATTGCATTATCTTCTTTAATTTCATCTGTAGCTCACTGGTTGTTCAAAAGTTTGTTATTTAATTTCCATGTATTTATGCAGGTCTTGCAATTTCTTTTGCCATTAGTTTCCAATTTCAGTGCACTATGGTCAGATATGATGTGTGGGATGATTTCAGTAACTTTGCATTTACTTAAGAATGTTTTATGGGATAATATATGCTTTATTTTCTATAATGTCCCATGTGCTGTTGAGAAGAATGTGTCTTCTGATGTGGTTGGGTGGAACACTCTGTAAACGTCTACTAAATCCAATTGCTCACAGGTATGATTCAGTTTTGTTATTTCTTTGCTGACTTTTTGTCTAGTTGATCCATCTCTTTGTGACAATGGGCTATTAAGTTCCCCTGTTATAATTGTGTTCTTGTATATTTGGTTTTTTTCATGTCCATTAGTATCTGTCTTATATAGTTGGGTGCTCCTGTATTTGGTGCATATATATTTATAATTGCTAGTTCTTCCTCTTGAATTTTTCCACTAATGAGTATGTGGAAAAAACCTTCTTCATCTCTTTTAATCATTTTATGGTTGAAGTCCACATTGTCTGCAAATAGAATAGTTACCCCTGCTTTTTTCTGGGATCCTGTTGCATGGAATACTATTTTCCATCCTTTGACTTTTAATCTATGAGATTCCTTTTGGGTCAGATGTATTTCTTGTATACAGCATATTGTGGGATCATGTTTCTTGATCCATTCTGTCAACCTATTTCTTTTTATAGGTGAATTGATGCCATTTACATTTATAGATATCACTGATATGTACTGACTCAACTTTGCCTTGTTATGCTCCAGTTGTTTCTTTCTGTTTTCTCCCTGATTTAATTGCTTATCCTGGTGGTTTCTTTCTCTTGTTGTTCTCAGGATTGTGATCATCTTAATCTCTGTGTAGTATGTCTATCAGTACTCTTTGTAGGATTGGTTTGGTGGACGTGAATTTCTTCAGTTGTTCTTTGTCATGGAAGTATCTTGTTTCTCCATTAAATTTGAATGAAAATTTTGCTGAGTACATCAGTCTGGGTTGAAATTTGTTTTCTTTCAGGGCTTGAAATATCTCACTCTAAGCTCTTCTTGATGTGAGGGTTTGTGCTGAAAAGTCTGCTGTGATTCTAATGGGCTTTTCTTGACAGATGATCTGTGTGTTTTTGGTAAAAGCTTTTAGTAATTTTTTTTTATCATTACCAAGGATTGAACTCACGAGCGTGTGCTTGCAATGGAGGCGTTTATGCTGCTGAGCTAAATCTCCAGCCCCAGTATTCTGTTTTTATTCTGTATGTCTGAGATCTTAATTATTATGTGTCTGAGTGTGAATTTATGTTGATTGTGACTGTTTGGCATTCTATATGCCTCATTTATCTGCATATCAGATTCTTTCCCCATGTTTGATAAATTTTCTGCTATTCTGTGAATACATATGTCATTTGCATGGAGTCTTGCCTCTTCACTAATCCTTATTAATTTCATATTATTGCTCTTGGCATCATCATGAAGCTTATGGATTGTCCTTTTGTGCTGCTTTGTTATTTTTAAAACTTCTATCCTTTCCTGATCACTAATTGCCATCCTGTCCTCAAAGTCCGAAATCCTATCCTCAGCTTCCTTTAGGTTGTTTTGCATGCTGTCAATAGAATTTTTTGTTTCTTGGATGTCACTTTCATTTTCATGAATTCTGCTTGTTTTCTATATTGTTCATTCAAGGTTTCAGTTTCCCATGCTCCTGTACTTTTTTTTTCTGTTTCTTCTTTAGCTGCATTCAACAACTCCTTTACTAAAGTTGTTATTTCTATCTTTACATGGGAGAGTACTTTTTTTATTTAAAGAAAGAAAATTGAAAGAGAAAGAGGGTAGACATAATACAGAATTTCAAAAACAAAACAAAACAAAAAACCAAAAATAGTAACCAGTAAGAAATCACTAGTTGATAATTACATACTTTCCTCTTAGAAGTAGTTGTTCAAGTTACAAAAGTAAAGCCTATAAAGTGAACATCCAAAGAGTGAGACTGCAACCAGTTTTGTTCATCTATCCAACAAAAGTTTAGCAACATGGTTATCAATCCCACACACTCCAACATACATACACTTATATCCTTTAAAATACTTTCTTTTCTTCTTTTTTTCTTTACAATAACTACAATCCATTCTTGTAAACTACTTAGAAGTTTTACACATGTATGTCTCTACATGTATACCTAACCTTTCTGTATTAGAGGGAGAAACAAATCAAAACAAATCAACAATACAAATTCCTAGAGAAACACGAAATGAAAAGGACATATAATGCCACAATACTAAATGATCTATGGTAGTTACTATGATGTCTCTTGTTATTCTCAATAAAATTGTCTATATTGTCAAACATAGTATAGTTAAACTTAGCATTGCATTACACTATTAATAAAATCTAAACATTGGAAATATTATAGGAGTTCAAAGGCAGTTAATAATCAAAACAGAATGGGTACTCTATTGAATCTTGTCATCTTCAGAGTAGTTGCTTCTACTCTCAAACTTGATACTCTTATGCATACCAGATTCAAATAAAATCAGTCAAGATAAAACAGTCATATAACCAATCTTCTCTGCCTTATCTCTGCCATGCTTTTTTTCTGTTGTCATTTGTTTACTTTTCTCCTTCATTCCACTGTCTGCCCCTTTCTTTGAGGCCTTTTTGCCATTGTTCCTGGAACCCTGGTGATTTTCTTCTCTCTCTCTAGCATGCCCTTCAGTATTCTTTGCAGGGTTGGATTGGTGGTCACAAACTCCCCCAGTTCCTCTTTGTCATGGAAATATCTTGTCTCTCCATTAATTTTGAGAGACAGTTTTACAGGGTACATCAATCTGGGTTGGAGGTTATTTTCTTTCAGGGCTTGGAATATTTTGCTCCAAACTCTTCTTGATTTGATGGTTTGCATTGAGAAGTCTGCTGTGATTTTGATGAGTTTTCCTTTATAGGTAATCTGTTTCTTTTCTCTAACCACTTTTAATATTCTGTTCTTGTGATGGATTTCTGGAATCCTGATTATTATATGTCTGGGTGTAGTTCTGTTTTGGTTATAGCTGGCTGGAGTTCTATATGCCTGATTTATCTGAACTGCACTTCCATTACCTATATTTGGAAAGCTTTCCTTAATTATTTCTGTGAATAGACTTTTTATTTCATGTGTATTTGTTACTGCATCTTCATTCACATAATTTTTTCTTAGGTTATAAGAAAAAATTTCTTGTCATCTACTAGGCTTTGTATCATTTCTTCCTGATTCCTTGTTATTTTTAAGAGATCCTTCCTTTTGTGATCATACATTGCAAATCTATCTTCAAGTTTTGAAAGTTTGTCTTTAGTTTCTGTCAAAAGCTTATGCCAGCTTTCATTAGAGTTTTTAATTTCCTGATATTCTCTTTGAATCTGTCTCATGTATTCTAGATTTTGTTTATATTCTTCATTATAAGCTTCTCTCCTTTCTCTGGGTTCCTCCATTCTTTTATTTGTGTCTACTTGAGGATTTCTTTTATTGATCTTCTTATATCTTGCTTCATCTGAGTTAGAATTTCAGATTCAAATTTGTCAATGAGGTTATGGAAGTATTTATTTATTTCCCATGAGGTTGTGTCTGATAATACAGGTTTGCTGCCCTCAACCCTCTCTGCATTTACCTCTACTGGACTCACTTTTCCTGGTTCAGCAGTTGGTGACCTTTTGCTGTTTCTCTGTCTTGTCATGTTTCCGGCCCCCTTCAGACATGTGGGTGGTAGAGGTCTCCAGGCCTTTCATATTGCTTACAGTTTTTCTGAAGTGCACTGGCTAGAGAAAAGCTGCCCCCCCCCAGTCTGCTGCTGATCTGCGAGGTGCCTGCTGTGAGCCAGCCCCTCCCCCTATATCAGTCACCTAGTGGATTCTTTAGCACCTTTGTTTGTTCCCTGGGGATGCCACTGGCTCAGGAGAGCCTCATCCCTGGCTATTGGGTTTCAACCAGGGGCCTGGCCCAGCCCAAGCAGATCCCACCAATGTGCTTTGGACCAGGAGCCATCGTCCAATGCCAACTTGGATTTTGATTCAAGCCGGCCCTACCCAACTCCAAAATGTCATCTAACCAGTCCTCCTGCTCTGGGGAATCCAGTTCCCATCACTCACCAAAGTTCATGCAGCTAGACTCCCGTTCCACTCCCTGTTGCAATGCCTCCTCCAGCTGAGGGTCTTGAGCTCACCAACCCCTGCTCTTGGCAGGGCCACGATCTCAGCTGGATTGTGAGTTGCCTGACTCTAAGACGTGCCAGTACAGCTCCAGCCCTCCAGCCCTGCTTTTTCTTTTTTTCCTTTTCTTTTTCCCTCACTTTCTTCCTGGGTCGTAAGCATTCCTCTCCTTTTGTCTGGCTTTCTTCATGTTGTCAGATTCCAGCATCTGAGTTGTTTTTTTTTTCAGAGAGGCTCTCTATTGTGCCACCATTCAGTTGGCCATCTTAGATCATTTTGGGAGAGTACTTCCAATTTGATTTCCTCTATGGCCTCATGGAGTTGTTTTTTTTTTATTTCACTTGCTATCTTTTCAGAGATTCCAGTGTGTTACTTTTAGGTTCCTCTATTTCAATGTCTCCTGTACTTGCTTCTGATAGACTAGATGTTTGAGACTGCATTTTGCTTTTTCATTTTGTCATTTTCACTCTGACTGATGTTTTCTGTGTGTAGGAGGGGGTCACACACACTCATTTTAGACTCACCAAGGTCTTACAGTTAGTTGGAGGCGGCTTTACTATTGGCCCCATTTACCCACTATACACCTCTGTTTTAGGGGCATACTCACCACACTTACACAGTTAATCTACTGTAGTCCAAGGTTTGCCACCTGGGAGCAAAGTTCCAAGTTTTTTCACACTGGCTGGAGCCTGCTGAGGTCTTCTGGTGTTCCCGGTGGAAAGGTGGGCCCAGCAAAAAGTCAGGGGCAGCCTAGGCCTGGGGCCAGCTTACCTGATGTTCCAGGTGAAAGGGCAAGCCTCTCTTCTAAATAATTTCTTTTGTGATTATTTAATTTAATATAGTAAAGACTACTTCTTCCCTCTCTGTGTGTGTCTGTCTGTGTCTCTGTATCTCTATCCATCTATACATATTTTTTAAAGCAAGGTAGAAATAACCTTACTTGTTCAGGTTTAATTATTGGAATAAATTCTAATTCCTATTGTGGTGCTAGGGAGAAAGATGGAGGAGGTAGACCTCTGAAACACAGCAATCTGATGAAAATGAAACAGTAATGTTAGTCCTCATTTTAGAGCCTCATTTAGAACCAGGGTATAGGTAGAGAGTCTGAAACAGAACTAGGCTTAAAAATTGTCTTAAACCTGTTTAAGACATATCCTGTCTTACTTGCTAGAAACAGTTAACAAAACATTTTCTTTCTTTCTTGGATTAAATGACAGATACATTCAACACATATGACAAATTATTGCAACAAAGTAGAGTGAAAGAGAAAATGACTCAAATTCACAATAGAAATTAAAGAATTGCCTTATAACTAAAATATTTTGAGATAGAATGGAAATTAATATTGTCCTTCTTTATATTTATATATGAAATAGGATTGTGATGTGTTAAGTTTAGAGTGAATGCAGAATTCTTCATTTCTGAGAAATACTGACAATGATAAACCTAAGGAGCAGTAATTTCCTTACATTAAAATCACCCAGAGGAAGTTTTTTATTCTCTGCTTTTAATTATCTTCACATGATGGTAGATAATCTTATGGTAAGGTCTACTGATACAGTACTTGCAACATGGTCACTTTTTTTTTTTTTTTTTGCCTTGTACTTCTGGGACTTTTCTAACCCAAGTCAAATTAAGATTGCTAGCTATGGTTTAAAAACTGTGACAACTAATTAGGAAAAATGTGGGCTGAGCTGGTTGACTAAATTTCATATAATTAGGAACGGTGAATCCTCTAGAGTCATGTCCATTACAAAATGACTTAATTATATCTTCAATTTTTAACTTCCCAAGAAATGTTTGCTTTTCTATTAAAACCATTACTTGGCTTTAGGCTGTTGCAGGTAGGATGATAGGACAACCAGTTAAATGCTATTAGAATAAGATTTGGTAAAATTATGTCTACATAAATTGAGTTCCAAGTCCTAAATTCTGACTATATATATATATATATATATATATATATGCAGCAATATATAAGAAGCACAACTCAATAGCAAAGAGATTATATATATATATATACTTTAAAAATGAGCAGTAGTATTATAAATCTCTTCTGATTCCACCTGAATTTTAGAATTACTTTCTCAAGTTCTGTAAGGAAAGTTATTGGTATTCATATGGAACCAGAAGAGACCTAGAATAGCAAAGTCTGGGCAACAAGCACAGGGCAAGGGTTATCACAATCCTGGGCTGCAAATTATACTACAGAATTTATCATTTCAGTTCTTTGAAAAATCTCTATATTGATTTCCATAGTGGTTATAATAGTGTGCATTCCTGTTAGCAATGTAGAGGGTTCTTTTTTTCACCACAGCTACGCCAGCATGCATTACTGTTTTATTTCCTAATGATTGCCACCCTTTCTGGAGTAAGGTGGAATCTTAGTATTGTTTTAATTTCCATTTCTCTGATGGCCAGAGGTGCTGAACTTTTTTTTATATTTATTGATCATTTGTATTTCTTCCTCTGTGAAGTATCTGTCCATTTCTCTTGCTCGTTTCTAGACTGAGTCTTTCATTTTAGGGGGTTTAATGTTTTGAGTTATTTGTCTGTTCTAGATATCAGTACTCTGAGCAGTCGCTGGCTAAAGTTTTTTTCACCTTTTGTAGTTGTCTCTTCACTCCACTGTTTGACTCTTTTTCCATACAGAAGCTTTTAATCTGATATAATTGTATTGATTCTTGATACTTTTTCTTATGCAATTGAGGCTTTGTTTAGAAAATCCTTTCCTCCTCCTATATCTTCAAATCTTTTACCTATTTTATCATCCAGTATGTTTCATGTTTCTGTTTTAGTGTTTAGATCTTTGATCCATTTTGATTTTAGTTTAATATATGATGAGAGATAAGGATCTAGTTTCGTTCTTTTGCAAACAGATAATCAGCTTCCCCAACACCAGTTGTTCAATAGGATATCTTTCCTCTGACATAGGGGGTCCATTTGTCAAAAGTCAAATAGTTGAATGTATCTAGGGAGGTTTTTTGTATCCTCAACTCCATTCGATTGATCCATGTATCTGCTTTTGTTCCAATGCCATGCCATTTGTGTCACTATTGGTTTGTAGTATAACTTGAAGTTTGGAAAATTTTCTGCCATAAATTTTATAAGAATGTTTGTGAATCTATCTGCACTATCCTCAAGTTCTCTCTAACTCTAATTTACCTTAGATTGGTTTTCTTTTTGTCATCTGTTAGCTAATAATAAGAGTTTTCTCTTGTTCTCTGACGTTCTTATGCCTTCGTTGAGCTTTTTATCATATTTCACTATTTTGTGTTCAATATCAGACGCTGTCTTCACATTAGTTATTTCTGCAGTGTGTGTTCTATACTGTTTTTTACTTAAGACATATCTGTCAAACATCTTTTTGAGGATTTTATATTCTTGTTGATTGTGCCATTCAAATTTTGAACTGTTTTGATTAGCTTGTCCTATTTTTTTCCAGTTTTCCCAAAATTCACCATGGATGTATTGAGTGTAATACCTGTAAACTTTTATTCTTTGAATTCATCTAATTTTTTCATTCTTTGTAAGACGTTTGCATAGAGTTCTTCGACCTGGTATTTGTTTTCTGCTCCCTTTGTGCCCCCTTCCTCTGCCTTGGGAGTTTTCAGGGCATTTATTTCCTTGTTTCCCAGTTTCTCCTACTTTCTCTCTCTCTCTCTCTCTCTCTCTCTCTCTCTCTCTCTCTCTCTCTCTCTCTCTCTCTCTGTCTCTCTCTGTGTGTGTGTGTGTTTGTGTGTGTAAATTAAATTATTATGACCCCTATTCTTTTTACTTCCATGTTTGGGGGAGAGTTACGGTGGGTTGGGGACTAGAGGAGGAGTTTGTAACTCATATGGAGCTCATAGTAAGATGTTGCCTTCCCATGAATAGCATTCAGCTCTGTATGTCCAGTGCTAGTATTTACTCCTCCTGTTTTTTACTTTAAGTGATTTGTCTCTGACCCTATGTTTTGCTGAAAATTTTACCTCTATTTATAACAGCATCCACAGCTTCTTCTTACAGGTACTCTTCCCCTCTCTTTCTAGTTGCTCTGTACACTATGACAGCTTACTATTTACTTGCTCTGCAGTGAGGCAGGTGAGGTGTGGTGGGAAGAATGATGGGTGGTTGGATGAGGAGTGTTAGGCACTAAGGAAGAGATGTGAAGGACAGAATAGTGATAGATGAGAAGAAAAATTAATGTGGGTTCTGATTTTATTGGAGTACTTTGAATTGAAGGTTTAGCATTGAGGATTTTCAAAGGATATTTTGTGGGGACAAGGGTGAGATAGAGGAAAAAGGATCTTTACTTAATGGTTAAGGAAATTATAGACCAAAATTTGCTTATAGAAAAGACAATAAGATAGGTAGAATATGGAAGGACCAGAGGCTTCAGATGCAGAGGATCAAGGAATTATACTGGTGAAGACAGGAGTGACTGAGGGAGCTAAGTATGTTGCTTTTAAGAAATCAGGAGGAGGAATATATGGGTTTGGAATATACAGGTTTGGAAAAAGTATAAAGAAATATTTTAATAATATTGTCTCAGGGCTTGAAGAGAAGAAACTCAGTAAAGATCTGAGGTACAGAAGAGAACCAGACATCTATTAAATCAGGACATTTATTAAATCAGGACAAACAAATATAAAAGTGTAACAACCTAATAAATACACAGAATCATAAAAGAATGTAACACACCATGTAATTAAATAAATCAAGAAACATACAAAAAGTTAAACCAATAAGATGTCCAATAGGAACACAAATTAGATATTATAATGAGACATTGCAGAAGTAATTCTTTACTCAGTAAGTTTTTTTTTTACTATTGCATTAATTTCATTGCCTGATATTGGATTATTCATGATTTTGTAAATCTTCTTTGTTCAGTTTTAGTAATTCAAATTTATTTAGACATCTACTTATTTGTTATGGATTCCCCAAATCATGAGAGTATAGATTTTAAAGTAGTTACTAATAATCTGGATTTCAATGATGTAATTATTTCACCTTTTTCATTTCTAGTTGTTTTGATTTGAATCTTTCCTCATTGTCCTTTTTCTGTAAGGTTGCCTAAGAGGTTGAGAATTTTGTTTATTTTTTTAAAAAATAAGTCTTCAATTCCTTGATTCTTTGTAAAGTCCCAACATTATTAATTTCTGCTCTGATTATTATAATTTCCTTTTTATACTAGCTTTGGATTTGGACTGTTCTTATGTTTCCAGGACTTTATTTGGCCTTACTCTGTTTTTCAGATGTGGACATTCAGAGCTATAAACTTCTCTCTCAGCCTTGTTTTCATGTCCAGTGGCTTTTACTGTGTTGTACTGGCATTATTGGTTGATTTCTAGGAACTGTCTAAATTCTTCCTTGATTTTTTTTGGGACCCACTGATTACTCAAGAGCATTATATTTAATTTTAATATGTTTGCATAATCTCTGTTGTGTCTTTCATCAGTTATTTCTAGTTATATTATACTATGGTTTCATAATATGTCTAAAATTTTTTTGTTCTTTTGCATACTTGTTTATGGGCTACTAAGTGGCTTATTTTGGAGAAAGTTCTGTGTAATGCTGAGAAAAATATATAGGCTACTATTGTTGGGTAGGACATCCTGAAGATACCTGTGAAGAACTAGGAAAAATCTGCCAGGCGTGGTGGTGCACACTTGTAATCCCAGCACTCAGGAGGCTGACACAGGAGGATCGTTGTGAGTTTGAGGCCAGCCTGGGTTACAAAGTAAGTTCAAGGCCAGCCTGAACCACACAGTGAAACTGTGCCTCAAAAAGACAATTAATTAATTAATTTTAAAAGTCACACATTATCAGTGCAGTTAGGACCAAGAACTCAAAAATATCAGACCCTCCCCCAAATAAAAGATCTCATCAAAAACTGGGCAACTGAAATAAATAATTTTCTGAAGAAGAAATACAAATGGCCAATAATTTCTTTTTACATGTGCCACATCTCTAGCTGTTAGAGAAATGCCAATTAAAACAACAATGAGATTCTCTAAGTGATTCCCTAGTAGCTTCTCTGACAGAGGGTCTGAGTGCTGACCCGAGTAACTCCTCTAATCCCCCCACAGTAGTGCTGAAGTTAATTCACACCCAGTACCTCTTCCTGCTAGGTTGCAGGCATTCTCACAGACTCTTATCAGGCAAAGAGATATGGTAAAGGTAGCTGGGATATAAGTGAACTGGGAGGAATTCTTTTACCCTCTGTAACCTATATTGGGAGAGAGAAAAAGAAAAGAAAATTAAGAGTAGACAAAGCACAGCTACACAGGCAAGCTCATAAAAGACAATAATGTAAAGTAACGTGATAAAAATTTTTTGGGGAAATGTTATAGAAGGCGAAAAATGGCAAAGCATAAAAAATGAAAAAAATAATAAAAAAGATTTTTAAAGTACAATAAAAATAAAAATGAAAAAATAATACAATCAAATAAAAAATAGTAAAAGCAAATGTTCTATTGTTTTGGATGATGATTCCTTTCCCCAGGCTCCATCCAGTTAAGGGGCGGAAGGGGTGACAGAGTCCGGGCAGGTAGCATCTTTATGTCCACAGTGGATACCTGGAGTGTCAGTCCGCACCCAGAGCATGCTGAGTAGAGCAGTCTGCGTCCAGTGGGAGCCAGGTGGCAAGATGAGTGTCCAACCCAATGTAGCACAGGCTAAAACTGGTTTCTGACCACAGAAGCTGAGTGTGTGTTCACCAGTCCCTGCCTCTCAGTGAGATTCCCCCTGCTCTGTCCTCAACTGGCAGCAGGGTCCTGTGACTGTCCTACCTGCATCAACTCTGGGAACTTGGCAATGCAAAGCAGGTGTGGGCCTGACCTGTGCCCTGGGCTCAGATCTCCAGCCTTTTCCTACAGTGGCATCCCGGCCAGCTTCTGCTCTCAGGGTAGCTCCGCAGTCACCTGCAACAGCTGACTCTGTGGCGCTTCTCAGAGAAAGCTTCTCAGAGAAAGTTGGGCTGTCTACAACTTCCATGAGATTCTCCTGGTCCCAGTGCAGCTTTTCATTTCCCCATGAGCAGAAAAACTGTTATTTTTCCTTTGCCTCCCAGCCTGTGGATAAAATGCTGCTGACCGCAGTGCCCTGTGGTCTCCTGTCTGCAGTGGTGGTCTGTTTCTTTTGTATCACTTAATCCTATTTCCTTGTACTCCATCAGTTTCCTCCAGATTCTCCTGTACCATCCACTCATTTTGGTTCATCTCCAATCTATTGTTTTCCAGACACTTTGTCCTGGAGAAGCTGAGCTGCTGGCACTCACTGTTTTACCATTTCCTGAGCCTCCTGTTACTTGACATGGAAGGCTAAAGTTGGAGAAGTTTAGTGTAGTACTCACAATATTTGAGAGTGTTCAGTCAGGAGCTACTTGTAGAAAGCATTAATTATTAAAAACTAAGACACAGAACAACTATCTTCAGAGTTTCTAGGGTCACCCAGCCACAGTCAGTAGGTGGAGACCACACAAGAGATAGTTGCATAGAAGGCATAGCTGGACATCAACCCTTCTGAGAAGTTCACGCAAAGGACATAGGTCTCTCCTTCTATGATAAGGAGGCTAGGTTGACAGTGTTGGCATTAAGTGGAGCAGACTGTGTGACATCCCTGCATCCTGATGCCTATATCCAACATGCAACTCACTTAACTCTTTGATTTCTCCATTGACCAACACAACCAGGGATATCTGTATGCTTAGACAGTAGTCGCAGCCCAGGAGGTATAGACAGAATGGTCTCTAGACAGGGGGCACCATACAAACTTACAGGCCATATAACTAGGCAGAGAAAGCCATGACCTGGGATGCATGAAACTGAGAGCTCCTGGAGAGACAGAGCCTAAGGATGGACAGCACTGACTCACTAGCCCAGGTGGAAAGGCAGGAAGCAGTCAGCATTCACTCAGAAAACAAAAACAAAAACATCAATGTGGAAACAAAATAGTAGATCTTAGTAGGGCTTCATGATTTCTTCTCCTTACCTAGCAGACTTGCAAACTGCAGAACTGGGGTGAAAACCAGCAATTCCAAAAAGGGGAGGAGTTTTCAAAATCATCCTCTTTACTCATCCTTGATTTTTGGAAAGGTTGAGGTTATTCTTCTTTTTTCTTTTTCCTCTTTTTTATGTGTTTTATTTGCTATTTTTTCTTTTGTCTTCTTTTTCTTTTTTTATTGGAAGAAAAAAATGAAACAGAAAGAGGGTAAAAATAATACATAATTTAAAAAAAACAGTAAGAAATCACTAGTTGATAATTACATGTTTTCCTCTTAGAAGTAGTTGTTCAAGTTACAAAAGTAAATCCTACAAAGTAGACACTTAAACAGTGAGACTGCAATCAGTTCTGTTCATCTATCCAACAAAAACTTAGTAATATGGTTATCAATACTACACACTTAAACATACATGCAGTTATATCCTTTAGAATACTTTCTTTTCTTCTCTTTTTTTATAATAACTATAATCAATTCTCATAAACTGTTTGTAAGTTCTACACATGTACAAGTCTCTACCTGTATAATTAGCCTTTCTGTATTAGAGGGAGAAACAAATCAAAACAAGTCAACAAAACAAATTCCTAGAAAAACATGAAATGAAAAGGACATATAAAACCACAATACTAGGTGATCTATGGTAGTAACTATGATGTCTCTTGTTATTTTCAATAAAATTGTCTATATCATCATGCATAGTATAATTAAACTTAGCATTACATAGCACTATTAATAAAAATCAAACATTGGAGACATTATAGGACTTCAAAGGCAGTTAATAATCAAAACAGAATGGGTATACTATTGAATTTGTCATCTTCAGAGTAGCTGCCTCTACTCTCAGACTTGATACTCTCAAGCATACCAGATTCGAATAAAATCAGCCAAGACAAAACAGCAATATAACCAATCTTCTCAGTCTTATCTCTGCTATGCTATTTTTCTGTCATTGTTGTTTACTTTTCTCCTTCATTCCACTGTCTGCCCCTTTCTTTGAGGCCTTTCTGCCATTGTTCCTGGAACCCTGGTGATTTTCTTCTCTCTCTCTAGAATGTCCTTCAGTATTCTTGGCAGGGTTGGATTGGTGGTCACAAACTCCCCCAGTTCCTCTTTGTCATGGAAATATCTTGTCTCTCCATTAATTTTGAGAGACAGTTTTACAGGGTACATCAATCTGGGTTGGAGGTTATTTTCTTTCAGGGATTAGAATATTTTGCTCCAAGCTCTCCTTGATTTGATAATTTGCATTGAGAAGTCCACTGTGATTTTGATGAGTTTTCCTTTATAGGTAATCTGTTTCTTTTCTCTGACTGCTTTTAATATTCTGCTCTTGTGATGGATTTCTGGGATCCTGATTATTATATGTCTGTGTGTAGATCTGTTTTAGTTGTAGCTGGCTGGAGTTCTGTATGCCTCATATACCTGAACATCACTTCCATTTCCTATGCTTGGGAAGTTTTCCTTAATTATTTCTGTGAATAGCCTTTTTATTTCATTTGTATTTTTCCTTGCTTCTTCATTCACATTTTTTATTCTTAAGTTATAAATTCTCTTGTTTTCTTCTAGGCTTTGTATCGTTACTTTCTGGTTCCTTGTTATTTTTAAGAGATCCTTCCTTTCATGATCATACATTGCAAATCTATCTTCAAGTTTTGAAGGTCTGTCATTAGTTTCTGTTAAGAAGTTTTGCCAGCTTTCAAAGGAGTTTTTAATATCCTGATATTATCTTTGGATCTGTTTCATGTATTCTAGATTTTATTTATATTCTTCATCAAAGGCATCTCTCCTTTCTTTTGGTTCCTCCATTCTTCCATTTGTGTCTTTTTGAGGATTATCCAGCATCTCTTTTATTAATCTTCTTATATCTTTTTTTGTTTGTTTTGATTTGTTTTGTTTTGTTTTGGTATCAGAGATCGAACTCACAACCATGCATTTGCAAGTCAGACGCTTATGCTGCTGAGCTAAATCCCCAGCCCCTAATCTTCTTATATCTTG
The DNA here is from genome assembly GCA_004027455.1 of Hydrochoerus hydrochaeris. Lineage (NCBI taxonomy): Eukaryota > Metazoa > Chordata > Mammalia > Rodentia > Hydrochaeridae > Hydrochoerus > Hydrochoerus hydrochaeris. Next base: position 57,208 of record PVLA01005117.1, on the reverse strand, counting down.
CTTCACCTGAGTTAGAATTTCAGATTTAAATTCATTGATGAGGTCTTGGAAGTATTTTTTTATTTCCAGTGAGGCCATGTCCGATATTGCATGTTTGCTGCCCTCGATCTCTTCTATATTTACCTCTCCTAGACTTATTTTCTCTGGGTCAGTGGCTGGAAGTTTTTTGTTGTTTCTTTGTCTTGTCATGTTTCTGGTTTCTTTCAGACAGATGAGTGGTGGAGGTCTCCAGACCCTTTCTTATTGCTTACAGTTTTTCTGAAGTGACTGGCTAGGGGAGTGCTGCCCTCTGCAGTTTGCTGTTGATCTGTGAGGTGCACTCAGGGGCAATATGGGCTGTCCCCTCCCCTCTAAGACAGTCAACCAGTGAGTGTCTTCAGCATGTTAGACTGTGCCCTGCAGATGTCACAGGTTCGGGACAGCTTCATCCCTGGCTATTGGGTCCCGACCAGGGGCATGGCCCAGCTCAAGAAGATCCCACCAATCCACTCTGGGCCAGGAGCCACTGACTGACACTGCCTCAGTTGTTGACTCAAGCCTGTCCTGCCCAAATCCAACATGTCGTCTAGCCATTCATCCTGCTCTGGGGAACCCAGTTCCCAGCACTCACCAAAGTCCGTGCAGCTTGGTTTGCTGGTTCCACTCCCTGTTGCAGTGCCTCCTCCTACCAAATGTCTCGAGCTTATCAATCCCCACTCTCAGTGGGGATGCGGCCTCAGCTTGACCGCGAGTCACCTGACTCTAAGATGTGCCCAGTACAGTGACCAGAGCTTGCCCAGTGCCAGCCCTCTGTTCACGCTTCTTCTTTTTTTTTTTCTTTTTCTTTTTCCTCAGTTTCTTCCTGGGTCATGAGAATTCCTCTCCTTTTGTCTGGTATTCTCCGTGGTGTTAAATTCTAGCATCTGAGTTGTTTTTCTCAGAGGCTCTCTATCATGCTACCTATCAATCAGCCATCTTTTTCTTCTCCCATCTTCTTTTCTTGTTTGTTCTTTTCTGTTACTTTTATGTAATTCTCTTACTTTTTTTTGACTCCTTAATAGGATACTTTAGCTCACTTTTCTTTCCTTCTTCTCATCTTCCTGTCATGTTTCAAATTTTCTATTATTCCCCATTTCCCACCTTTTCCATCTTTATTAGTACAAACACTAAGCTTTATTAATCTTTAGCTATTCAGTTAATTGTATGCTATCATTGTGGAATTCTTTTTCTGATGTTAACTGTGGTATAGTTGTTACATTTAGTAGATATTTACTGCATATCAATAATTGGTTTATCTTTGTGTGTATATTATCATTATAATCTCTTTTTGATGATTAAGGGTGATACCATAGTACCTTTCATTGCTTCTTATGATATGTCAATATCTAGTTTGCCTTTGACTCTAACATTGTGATTCTGTTGCTATTAACAGGATGATAGAGTTGTTATTAATATTTGGCTTGTACAGTATTTCAGAATCTAGTTTCTCTTTGAATACAGTGGCTCATATCTAGAAAACTGGGTGCTAGGAAATTTACACTGCATGTTCCAAATTAACATAGGTCTTTGGCTCTTGAGACACAGGCAAAGGCCTATTGTTAACCAGGCCCAGAATTCATCACTAAAAAGTAGACAAAAAACTAAAGTTACTGCAATAACAGTTACCAAATGTTTCTACTATAATTAACCCACAAACCTCAGCAAAAAAATACATAAATAAAAAGGAAGGGGAAAGAGAGAAAACAATAAAAATATGAAAAGACAAGGCAAAAGCATGCCTCTAAAGTGTGTAACTCCTTTAAAATTGATGTGTGGGGCATTGATAAAGTATAAAAACAAACAACTGATTTGTATGAAATAGTATTAGACAAGATAAAAAACAATAAGGTATTTGGTGAGCTCACAGAGGGTATGTCTAAACAGATGATGGACAATTAGAAATGATAAGTAAAATTTATATAAGGCACTAATAAAAAGTTAGCCAAACTAAATAAAACGATATAAAATTTAAATGATCAGTTTGGCTAATATGAAAAGGTACCAAACAGAAATCCAGGAGACTAAAACTTTGGTTGAAAATATGGGCAGCAGAATTGACCATTGCATGTGGGAATCAGAACTGGCCATTGTGGGGCAGAATGTCAGAACTTGAGTGCAGGGGCAATGCTGGTGACCATATAATCAGAGATACCTTAAAAACAAGAGAAAATGAAAATTAATAAATTGTCATTATTTCAGGATGACATGATCCTTTACAAAGAAGATGCAAAAGGTTTTACCAAGGGGCTCTTAGAATTACCAAATCCAGTATTATAACAGGACATAAAATCAGCACACAAAAACTGATGGCCCTCTTGTACACCATTAATGAACTCACGAGAAAGAAGTTAGGAAAGTAATATCACTTATAATAGCATCGAAACAAGTTAAATTATTTAGGAATTATCCTAACCAAGGAAGTGGAAAATCCTATAATGAAATCTACAGTTCTCTGAAAAAGAAGATCTAGGCGAACATCAGAAAATGAGAAGATATTCCCTGTTCTGAATAGGCAAAACCAATATTGTCAAAATGGTTATACTTCTAAAATTATTGTAGGTTTAACCCAATGACAATCAAAATACTGACAGGATTTCTCACAGAACTAGAGAAAATAAAATTCATATGGAACTAGAAGAGACCCAGAACAACAAAACCAATCTTAGGATACAGGAGCAAAGCAAGAAGCATCAAAATCCAAGATTTCAAGTTATATTACAAAGCTACAGTGATAAAAACAACATGGTACTGGCACAAAAATAAACATGTAGGTCATGGAACAGAATAGGGGATTCAGACACAACTTCAGGCACATTCACTTATCTGGTCCATGACAAAGGGGCCAAAAATATATGCTGGCAAGAGGATAACATCCTTAAGAAATGGGGCTGGGGCAACTGGCTATTTGCATGTAGAAGATTGAAGCTAGATCCATATTTCTCATCATGTACTAAACTAAAATCAAAATGTATGAAGTATCCATATATTAAACTAGAACCAATATTCTAGAAGATAAAATAGGTAAAACTCCTAATGACAGACATAAAGAAGGACTTGATAAACAGAACCCCACCTGCACAGGAAATATCAATAATCAACAACTGTAATTATTTCACATTTAAAAATTTCTGTATGTGAGAGGAAACAAAGTAAAAATAAAGCATACAAAATGGAAAAAATATTTCTCAGTTATGTCTCAGTTGTTAAGTACATTATCTGAGGTAGAGAGGTCTGATATCCAGACTATATAAAGAACTCAAAAAATCAGAACCCCCAAATAAAAGAGTCAGTCAAAAACTGGAAAACTGAAATAGATACTTTTCAGAAGAAGTACAGCTGCCCAATAAATTCTTAATACATGTTTCACATCTCTAGAAGTTAGAGAAACACATATTAAAACAATAACGAGATTCCATCTTTCTCCATAAATAGTGGTTATCATCAATAAATGAGATTATATCAAACATTATTAGCAAGGCTTGGACAAAAACAAACCCTCTGACATTGTGAGGACAAAGTAAACTAGTACAACAACTATGGAAATCAATCTGAAGTGTCCCCAAAAGCTAAAACTAGAAATTCTATGTGTCCTAGCTATTCCTCAAAAGGTGTCTTCCTGAAAGAGTTAAACCATCCTATTACAGTGATACATGCATGCCCATGTTTACAGCAGCACAATTCATAAGAGCTAAACCTTGTGAGATGCATATATCTCCATCTGCAGGTGAATACATAAAAAAATGTGCTGCTTATACCCAATTAAGTACTTCTCTGAGATGAAAAAGGATAATTTTGAGACATTTGTAGAATACAGTGTGCAAGATAAATAAGCATACTACTAAATTTTTGTTAGTTCATTAAACAGAATGGTTTGTACTGTTATTGTTTGATTGTCCACTTTTTATGCTTTGATTTTGTGACTTGAGCAACTACTTGTAAGATAACAATATGTAATTTATCAATATGTGGTTTCTTACTGTTTTTTGAAATTCTGTATTATTTCTACCCTTTTTTGTTTTGCTTTTTTTCGCTAAATAAAAAAAAGTGGATACACTTTGAAACCATAATATTAAGCCAAGTAAAGCACATACAGATTTACATATCACATGGTTTGCTTTACATGAAAAACCCAAAGTATAAATAAATTAAAGAGCAAAATAAAAGAGAGATTATAGGAAACAGAGAGACAGACCTTTTGCAAATAGGAAAGGAACTGTGAGATAGAGGGATGGGTCAGGGAAGAATGGAAGGGGATGTGAATTAAAATTAAGATGTATTATGTATATGTACCAACTCCCCATAAGGAATACAATCATGCACTGCAAACATGTAGTAATAAAAATTAAAATAAAGTCATGTATAGTAATCTCAACATCATTTTACTCCAATTAGTAAATCTGTGGTTTTCCACATTTTTTTATGTTGTCAGTTTCAATACTGGGTGACCCATAGTGACTATCAAAGTGATAGGCACCATTGAAGACAGAATTGAAAGTAGAATCAATATATCATAAATCCTGTTTACTCCACAAATTCATTCTAACTCAACTTATAATTAATTCTAAGTTAATGTCATGAAACTTAAAAAACCAGTATTCCACAGTAACTCAGTAGTACTTCCTTTTATGAAATAATATTAAACAATAAAAACTAACCAATGATAATCAATAATCATGTCAGCTATCCCTAAAAATGTCCATATGCTGTCCCCATATGCTGTGTTCTTCTAATATCCTCTTGATAGCAAGATATTTTTTTTGTTCTCATTCATGAGGTCACATAGCGAGATTCATAATAATCGCAATAAACTTGGCTCACCAAGTTTTTCAGAATCTTCTCTGTTATCTGTAGGTGATCTTATTTGTTATGTTTTTAACAAATTTCCATTGAATTCTTTTTCCTAGATTAAAAAGTCATAAAGTCTTACTCTTTAACCTTGTGGTGTCATCAGAAGTAGCAGGGACCAGCAGTATTTTCCAGGTTTTTATTTGTTTCAATCAGTGAATTGACTGGGACAGTTGGTGGATGTGAAAGATTGCCATTTATTTTAGGACAGAAATAAGAATAAGAAAAGGTAAAGGAGAAGGGCAAAAGAAGTGCTTGGGGAGGAAAGAGTGCTTTGAAGGATAAAGAGAAAATAGCATCCTGCGACGGAACAGACCACTGTAAGAACAAGAGAGCAGCTGCACAGTGAGTTGTTTCCGTCCTTTTATGTCTTCTTTGACAGTTGATCCAGGTGGTCCCACTTGATATCATGCCGTAAGACTGATATCAGGTGCCAAATTCAGTGTGTTCTCATATCAGAAGATTGATTCAGTGTGCAAGCTTTGGCTTGATCCCATGTCAGACTTGGATGCTATTGTTCTATTTCGTAATCAATGAATCTCTTCAATTCATAGGTCCCACCTAACTATGCCAGCCACGTTGTCAAGCCCTTGCCTCCTACGACAGTGTCATTTAGTGTTATTGTAAGCGTTAATTCTAGTAAATTAATAATGGTGGCTCAGGATATCATGTTCAAAAGGTTTCTGGTTTTTCATCAATACTTAGCAGGAAATAATTCTGTGATTAACAGGGCTAATCAGAAAGAAAGAAGGCGATTTTCAATGGAAAAAAAAAACTAACAATTTGCAAAGCAATTTTTTAAATTCTGATTTTTTGCTTTCTAGATACAGAAATTAAATTAGTTTCTTAAAATTGGTTTTGCTGTTTACAATATATTTTTAAGCCATAGGCAATTTGAATCCTTGACTATGGTTCTTGTTTTGGTCCACTGGTGTATTTCTTATACATTAGCATAGACATACTATGTATTTTTATCACTCATATATGTATTTCTGCCCTCATTCAGGAAAAATAGAACTCATGAGTTTTTAAAAATTGGGCCATAATCTTCTTTCTTAGTTATTTAACTTTCTTAACTGGTTGTTTCATAGTTCTAGTGAAAAGATCTGGAGGTATAGTTTGGGGTTTTCATGGGAACTCCTTTTTTCCTGAGCAGATGTACAGAGAATCACTTTTTATTTTTATTTTTATTCTTATAATTTAAAAACTACTAGTATTTTATTTGTCCTTATACATTAAATATTTACTCATAGGTGTATATTAAATCAACCATGACTAAACTCATTGAAAATACAATGTGATTCTAATTTGCTCAGGAAATATTGAGTTTGTGCTTTGTATTTGATATCTTTTGCAATGATTCCTCTCACCTTGAAAAACACTACTTGTTTATATATTTCTTCTTCATTCTCCAAAAGCTACATCACTTATCTGTTCTTGTATGTTTTAAAATTTTCCCATTCTCTTGAGTTCTGAGAAGGATCTTGAGTTCTGAGAAGGATCTTGAGTCTTTCAATTACACCCCTGACTTTTTAGAATTACTTCTGTTGCTGTAGCCTCAAGGTGAACTTTTAAAACTTGGTGGACTTTAGAGCATTTTTTTAATGTAGCAATCCATCTTCATCTCATTCTCCTGACTTTTTAGTCTATTTCTAAAAGTCACTTCATATCAGAGTGACCATGTTTCTTGAATTTTATTGAGTATGTCAAATAGTTCCTGGAAGTTTTCTTCTGAATCCTGTTCTAGATTATTTTTAGACATTTCATTTATCATCTCAACCTTTCCCTTATTTGACAATATTTTTCTTAGGTCCCACATAGTTCCTCCCTCTCCCTGTCAATCCATGTAAGATCAGCATTTCAGCAAATGAAGACAGAAGACTGAGGCTGGCTTACTTTATGCCCTTGTGTGGTGGTATTTTCCTTTCTAGGTGTACAGGTTGGACTGAGAGAGACATGTCGAGTTCCCGTTAATTGCTAAGACTGTTAAAGTTTCATACAGTATATTCCACTTTGCTCAGGGGCCATTTTTCTTTTTTTTTTTTTTCCAGGCCTAGCTTTTCCCTGTTTTATTGAACAAATATAGTCTATCTAACAAGCTTCCAGGTGAATAGGAGGTTTCCTTTATTATTGGGTTTTTCACCTAATAAGTGGTTGGAGAAATACAGTACTGCTCCAAAAATGAATGGTGTTGCTTTCTTCACACTTGTCAGAGATCTACGGTTTCAATGCATGTTGCATCACGGGAGGGTGATGGGGCATAGAGGGAAGTGGAGAAGCATGGTCAAAGACAGCATTTTTCTTTGGGTAGCATCAAGAGACCAGAGGGCTGAGTGAGTGATGGGCATCTGTGGAACTGACTTAGGAGGCAAAGGCTTATCACTGGCAATGGCCTTTTTTTAAATTTTTTTTTTACTCTTTTTAAATATGCTCTTCATTTCATGAAGGAAGTTTAAGAAATTTCATGAATTAGGTATTGCAGACTTTTTTAGTCTACTTGTTAGTGCTTAGTAAATGACACATTAATGCCTTATCTTACAAGCAATGGAAAATCCACTTTAAGAATTTTACAAGTAACTTTGCTGTGAACAGGAATATTCTCCTAAAGTTCTATTTTCTCATCTTTCACGGACATGAAAAGAGAACACCTAGGATATTTATTTCAAAGTCACCCTTCTTAGCCCTTCTCTGCCCCAGGAAATTGGGCTCTGTTTTTCATAGACAAATGATTAACCTAAGTACCATTCCAAGCAAAGTAGCATAGTTACTCTCCTGAGCATATTTATAAAACATGCATATTCAACTTGCCTTTGTTTTATTATTACATCCATTATTTACTTTCATTATAAAACATTTGAGGGTGAAAAAAGGATAATTAATGCAATTAAGTTTCCATGGTTTAAAACTTCCCTAATGTTAGTAGATGTTTTAATGGAACTCTAGTACAAAAAAATGAAGATGGGATTTATCACCTTCATTATAATAGTGCTAAATAGAACAAAATAATTACTCTGGAAACTCAAAATATTGTATAAATGAATATTCATTACTTAATAGAAACTATACAGGAAACTATGTATATAGATTACCAATGTTTGTGCATTTTATTCTTTCTATGCTTTTGGATGAACAGATTTAGGGAAGGGGATAGGAGAAAGGCTAAACTTCTCATTTCTCACTAACAGAAACCTGTATTGTTATAGAGTAGCTTGACTGAAACATCACTGAATATGTATGACAACAATTTTCTGTTTCTTAATGTTTATTTAATATTAAAATTCAACCCATGGTTTCTGGAAAACTGTTCAGTGTCAGACTCTTGTTCTAGTGTTTTCACTTATTTCCTGATGCTCCCAACAACTGATGAAAAAACTGAGCATAAATACTAATATGGTTTGTTCAAATTTACCCAACTGGTCAGGGGAGAAAACTAGTCAGTGAAAGTCACTAGATGTGCTGCGATGTAGGAGTAGGTGTAGGAGCTGTAAGGGGGGAAATGGGATATATTTAAAGAATACCTGATGTTGTATTCAGAATAGATTTAATATAGGACACATGATTTATAGGATTATTTTATAATAGTCACCCAAAGAGTCAAATGCATAAGGATACAGGAGATCCATCCACACTTGAGATCCAAATAATCCAGGTGAGGCCCTGGATCCCATGGTAATGTCTTGCATGAGTCTAACTGAAGACCTAGAGCTCATGGCAATATCCTCCACAAGTTCACCTGGAGGCCCAGAGCCCATAACAATGTCTTGCGCAAGTCTGTATCAAGGATCTGTACTGGGAAGGTCAGTGGTGGAAGCTAGAAAGTCTATGCCAGTGGGATGAAGGGTCCATGACAGCAAGCTGAGGGGTCTGCACTGGAGCCAGGCAGCAACACTCAACATAAAAACCAGAGCTCCCCAAAAGAACATTGCAGCCATCCTCAATGACAGTGAAGACAGGACCTTCTCGTAAGATGAGAACAGCTGAGTTGCTATCATGAAAACCAGCCTGACCACCTTCTCCAGAAGAATCAACAGCGCCATCTTCCCCTCCAGTTCCCTTTCTACAGTGTTGGCAACAATCCTCAGGTGGGCCTTCTACACCCAGCACCACACTGACTCAGTTCAGCTGGGTGTCACAAGTTGGCCACTAGTTAATACACCATGTCTAGTGTTCCATTCCATTTTATCCCTGCTTGTGATTGGCATGTAAATATACATATATGTAAATACATATGAATGAGTGTAACATACATAATATCCTTGTCCAAGGAGCCTGATAGTCTAACTGCTATTCTTAAATTGGCATAATTTACCATTTGCAATTTTCAGTTCTCCTAGAATAACTCTTAATCATTCCAAAAGCCACTGATGATATCTGATAATGTTTAGTTTTTCCTTCAATGTTTAAATCAAGTATAGCTAAGTGCGTATTTTCCCTGCATATGGAAGAAGATGGAATAAATTTGCTTCTTTTTGGTTAATTTGTTCAACTTTAGGAAGGAGGATATTAGCTGTATATTCTTTTATGAATTAATATTTCATAGGATTACTTTATTAAGATTTATATTATATTGGGTTTTTTGGCAGTAACTGGGAATTTATTTATTTATTTATTTATTTATACATAAGTGCAGTACACAAACTTTACATTTATCTTGAATAGTGGTTTCTTGTGTATAATATAGCTTTTTAATTCTCTTCCTCTTCCTACCCATCTCCCACCTTCGGCCTCTAAACCCCATTCCCATTTTCATTTTTGTTTTTATTCTTAGTTCATGTTTATGACATTAGGTTTATGTTCATTGAAATTATCAGGTTCCTGTACATGGAATATATTAATTCCATTTACTTCTCCTTCCTCTACCCCATTCCCCTTATCCTTGGTCTCCTGGACTATTTCCCATTTGCAAGAGATTTTTCTCTTATTTTCTTCTACCTATTCTTTGTTACCCTTTGTTTGTACTTTGTCTTACTTGAATCAGAGATGCCATATGATGTTTAAATTTGTGCATCTGATTGATGTCACTAAATATTATATTTTTCAGATGCATGCATTTTCCTACAAACATCTTAAATTTATCCTTCTTTTCAGCTGAGAAGTATTCCATATTTATAGATACTGCATTCTCTTTATCCATTTATCTAATGGGGGGTATACCAGCTACTTCCAGAACATAGCTATTATGAATTGTATTGCTATAAATACTGGAATGCATGTACCACTGTAGTAGGATGGCTTTACCTGTTTGGGGAAGATACCTCGAAAGAGACTAGCTGGGTCATAAGGATTTCCTAATTCTAATTATCTGGGAAATCTCCTTATTGATTTTCATAAATATTGTATCAGTTTTTATTCCCATCAAAAATGTAGTCAGGTTCTTTTTTCATGACAGCCATGGCAGGATTTGTTATTCTTTGACATCTTGATGATTGCCGTTCTTTCTGGAGTAAGATGTAATTTTAGCATTGTTTTAATTTGCATTTCCCTAGTAGCCAGAGATACAGAACATTTTTTTCATTCATTTGTTGGTGTACGTATTTCTTATTTGTTTCACTTGTCCATTTCTGGATTGTGACATAGATGGTCCAATTTTTGGAGTTCTTTATATAGTACAAATATCAGTCCTCTTTCAGAGGAACAGCTGCAAAATTTGTTCTCATTCTTTACTTTGTTTCTTTCACTCTACCATTGATTCCTTTGCTGTGCAGAACCTTTTTAATTTGTTGTAATCCCATTTCATCCTTGATTATTTCTTATGCAATTGGGGTCTTGAGCACTTGTTTCCTACACCTGTGACTTCAAGAATTTTACCTATTTTGTCTTTCAGTAGCTTCATCATCTCTGTTTTGATGTTTAGATCTTTGATTCATTTTGGTTTTAGGTTAGCACATGGTGTGAAATATAAGTCCTAGTTCAATCTTCTTCACGCAGATCACTGGTTTTCCCAGCACCATTTGGTGACTAGGCTGTCTTTTCTCCAATGTCTGCTTTTGGCATCTTTGTCAAAGATCAAATAGCTGAACGTATCTAGGGATGTTTCTGTATATTTTGTGCTGTTGATCTATATGTCTGTTTTAATGCTAGTACTGTGCCATTTGTATCACTATTTCTTTGTAGTGTATCTTAAAATCAGGTTTTGTGATGCCTCCTGTTTTGCTTTTGTTGCCCAGGATTGTTTTTGCAATTCTAGGTCTCCTCTAGTTCCATATGAATTTTAAGATTTTTTAAAAATAGAGTTGCAAAAAACACTGTTGCAATTTTGATTGGTATGGCATTAAATCTATGTAACAGTTTTTGTAGAATGGATATTTAACAATACTTTTTCTGCCTGTCCAAGAACAGGGGACATCTTTCCATTTTCTGACATTCTCTTCAATCTTCTTTTTAAGAATACTGTAGTTTCTTTGTATAAGTCTTTCACTTCCTTGTTTAGGTTAATTTCTAGATATCTAATTTTTCTTAATATTTATGTGAATAGTATTGTTTTCATAATTTCTTTCCCACTAAGTTTATGAGTGCTATGTACACATTTTGATTTTGTGTGTTGATTTTTTATCCTGCTATATTGCTGAAGTTGGTTATTAATTATGAGCTTGTGGTGGAGTTCTTTGGATCTTCTATATAGAGTATCATGTCATCTGTAAATAATGATAGTTTAAGTTTTTCATTTACTATACTTCTTTCTTTTTTATTATCTGATTGCTCTGGCTAACATTTTGAGTACTATGTTACATAGAAGGAATGATACTGGGCATCTGATTTTAGAGGAAATATTTTTAATTTTCCCCCATTTAATATGAGGTTAGTCATTGATTTATCATAAATAGCTTTTATAAAATTCAGCCATGGTCTTTCTTCACCTGTTTTCTTCTGGTTCTTATCATAAAGGAGTGTTGGATTTTTTTTTTCAAAAACCTTTTCTGCATCAACTGATAAGAACATGTGGTTTTTGAGCTTACTTCTTTTTATATCATGTATTGCATTTAGATTTGCACATGTTGAACCATCCTTTTATCTCTGGGAAGAAACCTACTTGGTCATGATGTATGATTTTTTTGATGATATGCTGCATTCTACTTGCTAATAACTTGTTGAAGATTCTTACATCTATATTCATTAATGAGATTGGCCTGCAATTTTGCTTTGTGGTTGGATCTTTATCTGGTTTTGGAAGCAAAGTGACGCTGGCTTCTGTAAATGTGTTTGGAAGCACTCCATCTCTTTTAATTTCTTTGAAGAGCTTAAGAAGCATTTGTAACAAAACATACTGAAAGACTTTGTAGAATTCAGCACAATTTGGAGAATTGTGTCCTGGACTTTTATCAGTTGGTAGGTTTTTTTTTTTTTAAGTATCTCAACTTTATAGTTTGTTATTAGGTTGTTCAGAATTTTTGTGTCTTCTTGGATTAGCTTATGTTAATTTGTATGAGTCCAGTAATCTGTCTATAATAAGTCCCTGACTTACAAACATTCAGGTTATGAACTTTCATAGGTATTAAACAAACATGACAAATATTCATAGATGTAAGCAAATCGTGGAAGTAGTTCTTGGCTTGACTGCCTCATGATTATGTACAGCTACAGTAATCGCACCTTTGGCCTTTGTAGCACAAAGGTGAAGCTGATCAGTTCTCAGGACTTCATTTCCCCAGCTCCCAGGCATGCAGGCAGAGTCTGACACTGACACTTCCCTGGGTGTGAGGTTGAGATTGGCAGCCATATTCACTGGCAAATAAAGGACCACCGAGTGGGGTGGGGAGTGAGTCTGTATGTGCTCTCCACAGGCCTCCTCAGGGGACTGTTACTGCTTTCAGGCACTGGCTGAGGATTCTGCTGGGGAACTGCTTAGTTCTTCACACTCAGAAATGTTCAGATCTTCAGATGCCTGTGCCTGCCTGCTGGATGAGTTTCCCCAGCTTTCAGTGAGATCTTTATGGGACTTGTATGGCTGCAATTCCTTCTAAATGGCTGTGCCAAAGAGCCCGTGGATCTGCACATTCCGCTTCTTCGTCGCAGCCTGGTTGTAGGTGACCACCCATGTTCTCTGTAGCTGGGTATACACTCTTGACAGGTGGCATGCTGATGTGTAAGCAGGATCAGAGTTGACTTGGCCTGTGGTCAGGGCTGGTGCCTGGGACCCAGCAATGTAGCAGACATTCAGGACTCATTCTAAGTGGTTCAAACACATTTCCTGTGATTCAGCTGAACTGCAGACCCACTGAGCTTGTGCTATCTAGTCTGTTTGCACTTGCCTGTGGCTCAGTGAGCACTATGGGCAAGTGAACTATTCAGGTGAGTCATGACTTTCTTCCCTAAGTATTTCATGATTTCACTAGATGAAAGTCTTCCTTTGTTAACTCCAGTCAAAAGTGTGAAACACTTGGAACAGATAATTTCCCAGGTTCTTTTCTGCCCTAATGTCCTGTAATTATACATTGTATTATTTAAGGTAATAAATGCCAGCTGCTATTGCTTTACTTTATAAAGCCCTAAATCTCAGTAGCTTGGCCAGCAAAGTTTAAACTGACCAGGGCTCCCTCCCATCAGATGACTCCAGTACCAGTCTCGCAATGCTCAGCTCTCACCCCATGGCCTTTTATGTTGTAACAGAACAGGAAGAGATGAGTGTAGAGGGCTGGGTGGAATTGACATTCTGGAATTTAATTGTCTTAGCTCGGGAAAAACACTTAAGCTCGTAGTTCATTCATCAAACCAAGTCACATGGCATCAACAGCTGCCAAGAAGACTTGAACATATTAGGGACCATACTGATTATTGGGTACACAGTAAGTTTCTGTAGCATATGTACCAAATGCAAGAACTGTAATTCAAATGCAAAAGTGCATGATGTTTACAGTAAAGGTGAGACAGAGTTAAATAGCAGAAACTTCCTAAAAGAGGTACTTTGATGTCCTCTTATAAGTTATCTTTTTCAAAATGCTTTCAGTGTGGTCTTTTTATTTTTTTACTTTCTGAAAACATATTTCCATGATGACTAGTAATTCTTTCCATTTTAAGAATGAAAGATAAGGTATAAAAATCGAATTGCTGGTCTCTATTGTACTGAAATACAATTAAAAATAATTTCTCAAGTTCTACCCCAGGGATTAGATATAACAATGTATATTAATTTAGAACAGAATTCCACTAACCCCTAGCTTATCATCCTGAGCAGCCTATTTTCTTTTCCACAGATCAGAATGCAAAGGTCCTTTTTGCATGAAGCGTGTGCCCAGTTTTCTATGTTGTGCTAAGATGAATGAGATCACAGAGGACAAACATGTTCCTGATAATCTCTGATGTGACTTGATTTATTTTTGAGCTTGATGAGATGACTTTATCAACTAGTTACAGTTTCGTGTTTCATCTCCTGGTGGTACAGCAGGCTCAACAAGGTTCAGTTTCCAATACAACAGCAGATTTAATTTTCAGGTGGGTGATGAGAGGAAGAGATTCTAAGACCGCATCAGAAGCAATTAAATCATTTTGGGAAGAGGCCACTGCTGAGGTAGTGTGCTCTTCGTGGGGGTGGGGGGGGAGATTCTGCTGCCTCAAAATAAGACCATAATGGAAAGGAGCCCATACCTTGTGTGGGTGTGTAGCTGAGAGGAGAACTGGGAAAACAGTTCAGTTCGAGAAGCAGAGATAAAATTATAAACCTAGCAATACTGGAAAGGACTGACATTAAGGGATGCGTTTCGGCAGGCTGGTTTAAAAGAAACTCCAAAGTGGCTGGGAAGGTAGCTCAGTGAGGAGTCCCTGTGCTCAACTTGCTAGGCCTGAGTTCAACCCCATGGCTCCCAGCACACAAAGCAACTGCAGGCCCCAAAGAGGGAGGGAAATTATTTAGTATGAAGCAGAGAGGCCAGAGAGAAGATGCTTTTGGAAAAATTAAGGGAAATATATTTAAAGTGTAACCCTGGCATGAGATGTTTAGAAAAGAAATAAATAAAAAACGTGTACAAAGGAAAGCGCTATATATCATTTCCCAACTTTGATTTAAAATGGAGACAAAATGGGGCAAAGAAAAATTTGAGAACAACAAAAAAAAATGAGATAGAACATTTTAATTATTCCTGTATCTGTCTCTTAAAGGAACACTTGGGAGGGGAGCAAGTAAAGGTTCTTTTTTTTTTTATGTCCAAACATTTGGATTTTGTAGTTGCTTTTCTTGCTGCCAGTGGTTATTCAGTTTACTATCAAAGGTGTTTCTCTAGAGTGTTAATGAAATAAGTCTCTAATGGTTTTGTTGTGGAACTTTGTGCTTCTTTCTCATTTATTTTATCAGTTTTCTTGAGGAAACCTTCTAAGATCTTTATTTGATGTGACAGGTATTAAAAGTTTGAACTATAAGATGCAAGCACCAAGTGCCATAGGCAATATTAGAAAGGTAATTAGAATGAACAAAAGCTTAAGCATTAAAACTGTGATGATTTTACCTAAACAATAAAAATTAATTTCTACAACATTTAAATAATATAGGAAATTTAAAGAAGAATCAAAGTCTTCCTCATTTATTGTAAATCAATGTAGCTTTAACACCAAAACATTATACTGTATTCTCCTTACAAAATACATTGTTTTTACTTATGAATATCGATGTGAAAATTCAAAATAAAATGGGAACCTATTCTATGGGCTAGATGACTGCCAATAGATCTATGTGTTCAGAGAATAATCTGTGAGCAAACAAAACTGAGGAAATGAAATAGTTCCTGTCTCAAAATCACATTCAAAATATACTTTATCAAACTGTGTTTAAATTGTAATTACTTTATTACATTGTGGATGCTATTTTTTCAATATAATGATAGATGCAGAGCTATTTGTTTATCACTGCTCTTATTCAACGTATTTTGAAGATTTTACCTAATGCAATTAGACAAAAATGTCTTTGAATCTTTCAAAAATCAGTTCAAATAGTTGCAAAGAACAACACTGTTTGCTGATAACATGATTATTTCAAGAGGTTTATTAAGAACTTTAAGACTAAGATAACTGATAATAAGACTGAGTGTATACACAGAGTCCACCAAAAAATGTATACACACTTTAGGAAAAGAAAAACTTGTATAGATAGTTTAACACTAAATTTATCGAGACATCCTGAGATTACTACAAGTTACTTTTGGCCTCTGCAAATACAACGGGTGCCCAAAGTGGTGGCCGTCAGCTTCCAAGCCTTTATCAGTGTGGCAAACTGCATTTGGGTAACCTTGGTTACTGAGATTGTCCCACATGTATTTTTCAATTTCTTCTCTAAGCGCTGGCATCATCTAGGGCCCCCCATATGAAGGTTACACCATCTGTTGAAAACACCACCATACTATTTTTTCTTTTCCTGAAGTGTGTATACAGTTTTATTTTTTGGCAGACTCTATCTATCTATAAATATATAAAAACTTGGTGCAAAATTTATCCATGCCTATATGCATTTTGACCCAAAGAAAACAAACCATAAAACAGCTAGATTTAGGAGGTATTTGATTAAGGGAAATTATGAAATATTACAAAATACTCAAATATGATCCAAATAAATGTCTAAATAAATTCTATTGTCACAAAATATTGATCATTCAAAAATATTAGCTAATTTAATATAAATTTCTCAACATTTTGAGATTTTTCTTTTTTCCTATTTTTTCTTCTATTCTACATCCCTTCTTTCCTTTCCCTCTCCACCCTACCTTGTTTCCCTTCTCATTTGAATATATTCTTCACAATTTGAAATAACTATTATGTATGTTAACGTCCTTATCTATACTTTTGATTTCTCACAACAGAGAAACAATGTGGTATATAAACACATGCGTCATGTTTATTACATTTAATAGTACGGTCTACAGGTACATTCATTTAGCTAGCAATGTCTCAAGTTTATCCTTTCTGATATAGTGGTACTCCATTACATTTTTTTAAAAAGGTACCTTCTTTATCTACCCATTGGTAGATGGTCACTTGGGTTGTTTCCAAGATTTAACTATTACAAACTGGGCCACTATAAACATGAGTGTGCATATATTGTTATGGTATGACATTTTTAATTCTTTTGGGAAAATACCAAGAAGGGGAATAACTGAGTAGAATGAAGCATTCACATTCAGTTTTTTGAGGAATCTCCATATTGGTTTTCACAGTGGTTGCATCAATCTAACTCCCACCAATGGTGGAAAAGGCTTTATTTTTTTCCCACAGCCTCACCAGCATTTGTTACTGGTTGATTTGCTGACAATTGCCATTCTTTCTGGAATGAGATGGAATCTGAATGTTGTTTTATTTTGTGTCTCTTGAATGACCAGTGATGTTAAACGTTTTTTCATATATTAATTTGCCATTTCTACTGTGTTAGGGAAGTGTCTATGGAGTACAGATACCCATTTTTTCATTGGATTTTTAAATTTGGGGGGGGTCTGATATTTTAGTTCTTTATATATTTTAGATATTAATACTTTGAGGCATAGCTGGCAAAAAACATTTCCTACCCTGTAGGTTGTCTCTTTTGGTGGTTTCTCCTGCTGTGGAAAAGTTTTTAGTAAGATGAGATTCCAGTTGCTGATTCTTTGTGACAGTTCCTATGTAATTAGAGATTTATTCATAAAGTCTTTGTCTACACCAGTGTCTTCAATAGTGCTACCTATTCTATCTCCCAGTAGATTTACTGATTCTGCTTTGCCATTTTGGTCTCTGATCCATTTCAATTTTAGTTTTATGCATGGTGAAAAATATGGGTCTACTTTCAATTTTTTACATGTGGAAATCCAGGTTTTCCAGCACCATTTATTAAAGATGCTATCTTTTTCCAATGAAAGTATGGCTCCTTTGTAAAAGATAAGGTAGCTGAGTGTGTTTGGAGTTGTTTCTGCATCTTCTAGGCTGTTCTATTGATCCCTGGTTCTATTTTTCTTCCAGTGTCATGCCTTTTTCATCATGGTGGCTTTGAAGTATAATTTGAAGTCAGGGATTGTGAGTCCCTCATCTTAGTTTCGTTGCCCAGAATTGCTTTTGCTGTTCTAGGTCTCTTCAAATGAATTTTAGGATTTTTTTCTCTAGTTCTGTCAGATATGCTTTTTATTATTTGGATTGGGATTGCATTAAATCTGTATAACGATTCCGAGAGTATGGCTATTTTCACTTTGTTGGTTCTTTTTCCCTAAAAGCAAAGGATATTTTCCCACTTTCTATTATTCTATTTTATCTCCTTTTTCAGATTACTGTAATTTTCAATGTATAGGTCTTTTACTTCCTTTGTTAAATTAAGTCCTATGGACTTCATCTTATTTGGATTCTGCTATGAAAGTTGTTGTTTTCCTAAATTATCTCTCAGTGAGTTTGCTATTTGTGTAAAGGAATACTATTGATTTTTGACTGTTGACTTTGTATTCATCTCTACTGTGGAATTTGGTTATTAAACCTAGAAGTATTTTGGTGGAGTTTTCATGGTCTTTGATGTAGAGAATTATGTCATCTACAAATAATGATAATTTATTTTCTTCCTTTCCTATCTTTATTCCTTTTATTTCTTTCTGTTGTCTAATTGTTCTGGCTAATGTTTCCAGAACTATATTGAATAACAGTGGTGGTAGTGGTCATATTGATCTTGTTCCTGATATTAGAATAAAAACTTCCAATTTTTGTCCATTTAGCATGATGTTGGCTGTTGGTTTGTCATAGACAGCTTTTATAGGATTAACTTAAAGAATGTGTATTGCAATTTTCTGTAGGGTTTTTATCATGCATGGATGTTGGACTTTGTCAAATGCTTTTTTGCTCTATTGAGCTGATCATGTGATTTTTGTCTTTGGCTTCATTGATGTGGTGCTTTATATTAGTGTCTCACATATGTTGAACCATCCCCCCATCCCTGGGATGAATCCCACTTGGTCATGGTGTATAATCTTCTTGATGATTTGTTGCATTGTTTGCCAGTATCTTATTATGGATATTTGTGTCTATGCTCATTAGGTAATTGGCCTGTGGTTCTCTTTTTGGTTGGATCCCTCTCTGCTTTTGGTATCAGGGTAATGCTTGTTTCCATGAATGAATTTAGTAGTACTGATTTTGTTGAAGTTTCTTTGAAGAGTTTGAGAGGCAAAGGTCTTAGGTCTTCCCTCTATTTCTTGTACAATTTAGCAATGAAGCCTTCAAGACCTGGGCTTTTCTTTGTTGGTAGGTTGTTAATTACATCTTCAATTTCATTAATTGATGTTGGTTTATTTACAACTTTTATATCTTCTTGATTCAGCTTTGGTAATTCATACATTTCTAGGAATCTGTTCATTTTTCTCTGTTTTCCATCTTATTAGAGTATAAGTTCTCAAAATAAGTATTAATAATCTATGAATTTCTGTAGGATCTGTTGGGATTTCACCCTTTTCATTCCTAATTGCATAGGCTTAAGTATTTTCTTATTTTTTAATAGTAAGATTGGCTAATATTTTGTCAATTTTACTTAATGTTTCAAAGAACTAATTATTTGATTTATTGATTCTTTGTATTGCTTTTTAGTCTCCATTGCAATCATTTCTGCTCTGATCTTCATAGTTTCTTCCTGAATATGAACTTTGGACTTGACTTGCTCCTCTCTTTCTAGAAGTTTGAGGTTCAATATTATGTGATTTGAGCTCACTTTCTTGTTCTGATATGGGAATTCACCAGTATAAATTTCCCTTGAAGGACTTCTTTTATTGCACTCCATAAATTTTGGTATGTTGTATTGGACTTACATGTAATTGTAGAGACTCTCTAATTTCTTTGTTCATTTAGTGTGACTCATTGGTTGTTCAGGAGAGTGTTATTCATTTTTCATGTGTTTATGAAGTTCTCATGGTTTCTTTTGTCATTGATTTCCAGCTTCATTTCACTATTGTCTGATAATATGCATGGGATAATTTCAATTCCTTCACATTTACTAAAGCATCTTCTATGAGCTAGTATGTGGTCTCTTTTTGAGAACATCCCATGTGCTGCTGAGAAGATGTGTATTCTATTGTTGTGGGATGGAACATTTTGTAGACATGTATTTAATCCATTTATCCAAAAGTTTTGTTTGTTTATGATTTTATTGGTGATTTTTTTGTATATTTGATCTGTCTATTTGTGACAGTAAGATAGTGAGTTCACCCATTTCAATCATATTAGTGCTTATTTGATTTTTCATGTCTGTTAATATTTGTTTTATATAGTTGGTTGCTGGTATTTCAGGCATATGTATATATGATTGTTATCTCTTCCTCTTGCATCTATCCCTATAGAAGGATATAAAGCTGTTATTTGTCTGTCTTAATGTTGGATTGAAATCTACTTTGTCAACAAGTAGAATAGCTTTTTCCTGGTTTCTGGTCACTTGGAATATTTTCCATCATTTGACATTTTTTGGAAGAGAGAAAAATCATTTTAAATAATAGAACGATAAATGTTTTAGATAATAACCAAAATACCTCCAATAAAGTAAAAAAAGATCCTACCTTTAAAAATTAAAATGTACAGAAAGTTAATGTATCAAAATACTATTCTGTTTTTACAAGAATTTCCAGAACATGTGGGAAATGATCATATGATAAAAATAAACTTTTAATTCAATGCATAAAGTTTAATTTATTTAATAAAGATTACCAGCCTGCAGAAGAGAAAAACTAAGATATTTATCTTCCACAGTATCAAAAATATAACCTATATGAATATCCAAAAACATAAAAATATTAGAAGAAAATGTACTAGAATATTTACATAATTTGAGAGTATAAGAGCCTGAGTAAATTAGACATGGTTCTCAGAAAACTTGAAAGCATATATATATTGGACTACTAATTCCTTAAAGCATGTATAATTATTTAGAACCATGAAATGAAATAGCTGAAGCTTTTTTCCGTTTGCAAGTTGACAATGTAGCCTGGCAGAATTTCATAGATACTTGCAAAACATTTGATTTCTGGTTCAGAGACCAACGAAGGACTTCATTGCCCATAGAGATAGCAGTCGCTAGAGTATTAGCATTTTCTTGTTCCTATTTCTTGATCCCCAGTTCCAACATAAAAACCTCAAGAAAGTAATGTCACACTCATAAACACAGTGGGTTACAGAAGAGGCACCCTGAGCATAGGAAATCTGTGTTTTTAAATGGATATTAAGCATGCCTGCTCTTTACTATAAAGGGAGGCATTTTCTCTGTCTCCCATAGCAGTTTGCTTTACTGATATCCTTGCAAGGAGAGAACTAAGTAAAGACTTCCAGCATTTCTGCACTGTAGACACACTGTTTGTCAAGAGATTCACAGTAAGCTGCCTCCAAAGTAGTAAAATGTAAAATAATGTCAAATGTAAAACAACAAGTGTCATAGAAATACTTATAACACATAAAATAAACAATTAGTTTGCCTGAAATATGTGTTTACTGTGCATATTTTTGACCAAGAATCCCATGTTGATAATCCAGTTCTCCATAAATATTTATTTAATGGGCATTTACATAAACATTGATTTTAGTGACACTAGTTGACACACAACTTGAATGCCCATCAAAAAGATTACAATAATTCAAATATTTCTCCATTCAGTCCTTAGAAAAACCAATATTGTATGTATTTCTGTTGAACTAGAGATACATCAATATTATGATATGAACTGGAAAAAAGAAACAACAGAGTAAATTTCAGGAAGAAAAAGAGAAAGGGAGTGGAACACACAAGGAAGGAAAGTAATGAAGGAAAGGAAAAAGGAAATCTATCTGCATTTATATTTTTGAAAACATGAGGGAAAGAGGTAGAAAAATTGACTTCTTGAGGTCAATTGTTAACTTTTGAAAACTGCTGTTCATCTTTGTGCTCCTTCCCCTATTACAAACTGAGTAATGAAAGAAAAATTTAAAAATTTAGTTTTGCTGTAATTCTGACAGTAAATGAGTCTAAACATGCCTTGTGTGGGACTCATTCATTTTTGTGTTTATTAAGCAACTATTATTCTTTCTTGTGTCAGAAGTTTTTAGACACCAAAGTACACAGTAGTGAACAAAAATTATCATGGAGCTTAAATTTTAGTCTGCAAGCCAGAAAGTATAAAAATAAGCAGAGGATATATGTGCATAAAAACCTTGATATCTACCATATTTTATATTTTTAAAATTATTGTTAAGTTTATTAGTACCATTTAGACATGCATAATGATCATATTCATCACAGGGAATTTGTACCTGTACATGATATATTTTGATTTCCCTTTTTTTACCATTCCCCTTCCCTCACTTTACCCCTCTTACCCTACTTGTTTACAAAGATTCATTTCTATTTTATTCATTTCTCATTTTTTCTTTCCCTTTCCTTCTTTTCCCCTTCCCCTCCCTAGTTTCCCTGTCCTTTTCAACAATTTCTTCCTGTTTTACAATATCTTTATACATTTAGGTTCTTATTTACACTTTCAGTTCCTCACACCAGAGAGACAATGTGATATTTACAAGTTTGTCTGATTTATTTCACTTAAGAGTATGGTCTCAAAGTCCATCACTTTGGCAATAAATGTTTCCAATATATCCTTCTTTATGGCTGAGTAATACTCCATTATATACTTTTTAAAGCATCTTTTTATCTGTTTCTTGGATGATATGCATTTGCATTGTTTACAACCAGCTATTACAGACTGTGCTGCTGTAAATATGGACGTCATTTGAGAGACACAAATTAAAACAACACTGATTTTCTATCTCGCTCTACTCTGGAAAGAAGGGCTGTCAAAAAGTCAACCAAAAACAAATGCTGGTATGGATGTGGGGAAAAAGGAACACTTTTACACTGTCAGTGGGAATGTAGACTGGTACAAATAGTATGGAAATTACTATGGCAATTCCTCAAGAAACTAGAACTAGAGGTCCCATTTGATCCAGTTATTCTCCTTCTTATCTTCCCAAAAGAATTAAAAGCATCATACCACAGTGATATATGTACACCCATGTTTATAGCAGCATAATTTGTAATAGCTAGATGTTGGAAACAACCCATGTTTTAAATCAAAGCCCCTATAACAAAACCCTAGATCATAGTAATTTATATTGTGAATTAGAAGAAAAACATTTTAAGTTTTAAGTTAAAAGAAAACAAAAAAGTAAATAAAAATCTACCATATGATCTCACCTCAGGCACATAGCTGAACAAGTCACAAACATATTTACTTACATTACAGGTAACTGTAGCAGATTTCAGTTTGAGTAGGAGTAAAAGGAAATAAGCAAGCTTCCACCCAGAGTACTTTATCACTGTAAAAACTCTTAAGTTAGTCTTCAAGCACTACAAATGTTAAGTACTGGATCTCAAAGAAAGCATTCACTGCTAGACAAGAACAGTCAGTGTGACAATAAGAGAGACACATTAGTATGTTCCTGGATGAAGTGGTCCCTCAATTCTAGAACTAATAATTAGGGAGGTTAAAGTGACCACATCACTTTTCTGTTGAGCAGGTAGTAAATAAGACTTCAAAAGTAGCATTAATTGAACTTTTGATGTTAACAGCAAGAATGATTTGGTTTTTGCTTGTCTGTATAAAAAAATAGGAGTGTAATTTTTAAAAGTATGTGACCTCTACAGACAGTAGGTCAGATGTGTTGACTTGTAGTTTGTGATGACAGACATAGTGTCCTTGGTTTGTATTTATGTCTTCACTTAACTGTGCAGTCTAAAGCTTTACTCACTGACCTGATATGCAGGTTAAAAGTCTCTAAAGTCATAAGTGGAATTTAATTTTTTTAGTCAGTTGTCATTTAAAGTGATGCTTTTGTTCAGGATCTCCTAGAACTCCAAGACTATTCTGTAACCCAGTAATAATTATGTGGGTGAAACCCTTCCGTAAAATATAGCAAAAATGTTAATGGCTGTCAAATTACTCACCATAAAAGCCAAGAAATAATGGATTTATAATGCATTAGCTGTTTAACAAGTATTGTCAATTAAGTTGCTCAGCCATTTGCAAACAAATTCATCAGACAAATGCAGATACTGCTAAAATATTTAAATCCTTAAAAGAAGATTAAGGTATCAAAGTTGATGAAAACAAATATACCATAGTAAAATCAGGAAAATATTCTTCCTTAAACAAAACTCTACTGTTGCTCTCACTGCAGTATCAACTGATATGTGGATAAAGGAGATGGAGAAAAATTTGGATGTCTGGAAAGACTTGAAATGGGCTGAAAGTTAGCAGAATTATTGGTTGACGCAGTGTCTCTTTAGCCACGTAACACAACACCTTTCACTTATGGAGTATTTTATACTTCACCAAATGTTTTTACTTATATTACTTCACTTAAGCTTTTGAAGACTGTCTTACTAAAAAAGAACCTAAAGTTCAGAGAAAAAAGATGAATGGCCCAAGTTTACACAACTATATCCAAAAGATTTTGTAATTCCAGTGCAGCATGCTTCAAGCACTCTCTAGCTGTATATTTGTTTAAAGCAGACCCTAAAATTTGCTTCCCTGTCTGCTCTAGGACAATTTATCTGACTGAAGAATGACAATATAAGTGATTTTCATGACAAATTTCAATATTTTTTTCTCAAAAAACAATAGACTCTCTGAGATTATTCAGTTCAAGACATTCATTTCACACAGGAGGAAAGCAAAGTCCAAGAAGGATGAACAACTTTCCTAGGGACATTAAGCAAGTTAAAGAGTTGATAATAAATGTCTTATCTTCAACACCAAGCACTCAAGTACTCTCTCTGCACCCCTGTGCTGCCTCACCTTGCTCAGCACCCTGATTCCATATATACTTTTACTAAACCTTTGGAAAATTCACTCTGAAGTTGTTCCATCAGTGAGCCTCAAACCCCTTGGAGGTATTAGACATACAGGTAGATTTTCTATGGTACAAATTATTTCTCAGAGAATCAGCACAGTCTTGAGGTTCCAAGAGAGAATCTTTGATCTGTTAGTTAAATTGTTTTTGAGCTTAATTCCTGCCTGCATGAATGGGAATCAGTCTCTATGAAATTGCCTTAGTAAACACTCAAGTACTTTTTTGAGATAAAAATGTGTCTAATACTAATGAAGCCAGAACATACTTGTTTCCTTTTCATTTTATTTACTTGTACTCATAAAATATACCCAGTAAATATAATCTGGAATGATTATCTTGGTAATTTTTTTATTGCTTTCAGCAGTAAGATACATCTAAACTTTTGACTAAAGCATTGTGTTTTGGAAATTTCAGAAAAGAAATACAATGCCATTATTTTTCATGTCTATGAATTTTATCAAGTATAATGATATCTTTTGGCCAATGAACTGACTTCTAGACTAAAATGACTAAATTATTGAAAACTGGAAGGAGCTAAAGATGGCGGACCAGTAAGGGGCAAAATACAGAGCTGCCCTGAGAGAAACCATTTAGATGCCAGAAAAAACATCCTGGAGAGGTCCAAACAGAGTGAGATGGATCCTCTCAACCCTTGAAGAATCTAAAGGGAAAAGAGCTGGGGCTATCATCAAAGCAGCGCAGATTCACGGCCACAGGGCTCTCACTGCAGCTGCTCAAACTCGCCATCACAGTGTGCTGGCCACAGGAGCTGCAGCTGTCGCACTGCAGTCAGGGATCTGGGAGCCCAACGGAGAAAGGACCCAGCGTGGAGACCTGCACTAACCCATGGTGAGTGCTCAAAATAAGACCCCCCACAGCAGAGGGGCGACTGACTGGATGATATGTTGGAAATGGGCAGGACCCGCCTGAACAAGGAACAACAGTGACTTTAGCTGGTTGCACCCTACCCAGAGCAGATTGGTGGGATCTGCCTGGCCTGGAGCACACCCAGTGAGTTGTCCCAAACTGATTTTGTAGGTGTGGCACACACTAAGGTGGCAAAGGCCCCTGCTGGTTGACTGACTCAGAGGGGAGGGGCCAGCGTATGCTGCTCCTGCTTGCACCTCAGTGACCAACAGCAAACTGGAGAGGGCAGAAATCCCTAGGCAGTACACTTAAGAAGAACCATAGCCACAAGGAAAGGGGCTGGACCTCCATTATACACCTGTATGGAAGAAGCCAAAAACATGACAAGAGAAAGAAATAAGAAAAAGCCCCAGCCCCCAAACCCATGAATATTGACGAAAGAGAGGCAAATACAAAAGAGATTGAGGGCAGCAAATATGCAATATCAGACATAGCATCAGCAGAAATAAAGAGCTATCTTCATGACCTCATAGATGAGCTCAAAACTAAAATATTAATTCAAGTAAGGCAAGATAGAAGAATAAAAGAAATGTTAAGCACCTCTCAAGAAAACACAGATGGAAGAATGGAGGAACACACAAAAAAGGAGAGAAATGTTTGATGAAGAATATAAAGAAAACCTACAATACATGAAACAGATTCAAAGAGATGACCAGGAAATTAAAAACTCCATTGAAAGCTGGAAAAATTGCCTCACAGAAACTAGAGAGATTAAAAAAACTTGAAGATAGGTTTGTAATGACTGATTGCAAAAGGAAAGATCTCTTAAAAATAACAAGGAAACAGATAGTAATAATACAAAGGCTAGAAGATGACAAGAGGATCTATAACTTAAGAATAAAAAATGTGAGTGAAGAAGCAGGGATAAATACAAAGGAAATAAAAAGGCTATTCACAGAAATAATTAAGGAAAACTTCTCAAGCATAGGAAAAGGAAATGATATTCCGATGTATGAGGCATTACAGAACTCCAGCCAGCTACAACCAAAACAGAGCTACAGCCAGACATATAATAATTAAGATCCCAGAAATCCATCACAAGAACAGAATATTAAAAGCTGTCAGAGAAAAGAAACAGATCACCTATAAAGGAAAACCCATCAAAATCACAGCAGACTTCTCGATACAAACCATCAAATCAAGAAGAGCTTGGAGCGAAGTACTCCAAGCCCTGAAAGAAAATAACCTCCAACACAGATTGATGTACCCTGCAAAACTGTCTCTCAAAATTAATGCAGAAACAAGATGCTTCCATGATACAGAGGAACTGAGAATTTGTGACCACCAGTCCAACCCTACAAAAAATACTGAAGGACATTCTAGAGAAAGAGAGAAAAAAATACTAGATTTCAGAAACAGTGGCAGAGAGGCCTCAGTGAATGAGGCAGACAGTGGAATGAAGGAGAAAAGTAGAAAATCAATGGCAGAAAAATAGCATAGCAGAAATGAGGCAGTGATGGTTGGCTATAATCTCTAATATAGATGGTCTTGATACACTTAAAAAAAGAGAAACACAGGCAGAGTAGATCAGGAGGTAGGGTCCATCAAGATGCTCTGTATAATGCTGTGTTGCTTACATTTTTCAGTTCTGATCTGCTTAGATCTGTCCTCTTTTGTTTTATTCTCTTAAAAAAAGAAATATAATTAACCTTAAAGATGATATATGGACTGAAAATCAAATAGGGGAAAACAATGCTCTATGTGACAGGGAACCAGAGAGAAATAGGGGCAACTCGACTAGCACCTGCAGGTAGGTTGGAAAGACATGATACTTTTGTTCAGTAGAGAACTACTCAGCTATACTGAAGGAAAACCTTGAGGCTTTTAAAGGTAAAGGAATACAACTTGAGATCAAGTCCAGGAGTGGGAAGTTTCAGAACCACTTAGGTAAATAGCACGTTCTTCGCCCAATCTAAAAACTGAGGGAGTTGGTGGGACCCAAAATGTGCAGTGCACCCCGTGGGAGTGAAAGGGAAGGAATTATCTAAAAAAGGAAGGCAGAGGATATTGTTTGTTAATAGTGTATCAGGATTTAAAATCCACATCACTTTCACTGCTCTGTTTAGATGGATTATATTCTGTTCCAGGTTGTCTACTTTTAATAGATTTGAGGGCATATACACCTATCCCAAAAATAGCAGGATATAATATGGTAATCATCCTTAATTTCCTATTAACTTAATTTGAAGCCCTGTATAACTTACACTGTCTATGACTGATCTTAGTTGAATTTGGTTTGTTAGATTGCTGTTTTGTATTGACTGATTTTATTCAAATCTGTTATGATTGATAGTATCAAGTCTGAGAGTATAAGCAACTACACTGAAAATGACAAGAATCACCAGGATACCCACTGTGGTTTGATTATTACCTGTTTTTGAAGTCTTATAATATCTCCAATGTTTTGTTTTTATTAATATTATTATGTACTGCTATAGTCAATTATACTATGGTTGGTGATATAGACAATTCTATTGAAGATAACAAGAGACTGATCTACAGTGATCTACAGTAGATCACCTTGTGTTATGGTTTTATATGACTTTTTCATTTCATGTTTTTCTAGGAACTTGTTTTGTTTTGTTTTTCCCTGTAATACAGAAAGGATAGATATACATGTAGAGACTCATGCATGCATAGAACTTATAAACAGTCTATGACAACTGATTGTATAATGCATGATGAAAGGAACAACTACTTTGAAGAAAAAGAGACACTACAGGACCCAGTGCTGACTCTGTAGCATCATAACGTGAAATCCAGCAATAGTATTATTCTTTGTTCAGAGTGATTTCAACCTGTTTTGTTTTGTTTAATTTCAACATACTGGAAGGTATGTACAGCTATTTTGAAGAAAATGAGAGACACTATGACAGCCATTGTTGACTTCCCTATTGTCTGGTCTTGAAGACCTAAAACACCTTCATCATCCTGTTTGGATCGGTTTTATACTATGTTGTTTTGTATGAATTCACTGTATGTGAAGATATAGACAACTATTTGGAAGAAAACAAGAGACAATATAATAGATAGTGAAGATCTCTGCTTGTCTTGCTTTGAAATTATGTCTTTTTCCTTGCTTTCTTATGTTCTGTTTTGTTGTGTTTAATTTTACCCTCTTTAAAATAAAAAATTAAAATAAATAAATAAATTGTTGAAAACCTGAAAACTCAGAAAGCCTCTGCAGTGATCAATAATGATGTCACATTAAGTAATATTATCATATAAAAGTAAAATGCTTAATATTTTGTATCATATCGCTGAGTCCTGTTATACTTTTAAGGCAGATTAAACAAGTATTTGCAATAGTTATACTATCAACAAGATTTCCAAAACTGGTTGGTTATTAACTTTCAAATACATAATGCTGTGTTTTTGTTGCTGCTTTAAACAATCTCATAAATGCTGCCATAATAGTAATTTATGCTAACATAATAGTAATTTTTCAAATCTAAATTAGCAAACTATTGGAATGCTTTTAATTGAGAAGGCAGAAGAAAATAACACTTTATTGAAATGTGCTTTATTTAATTTGTTACCTAGGAACAGTAAGATCGTGTCACTCTCTGGTGATTGGGATCAGAGCACAGTTTATATGAAGAGTGATGCAGCTCTGCACTGACCCTCCTGTGAGGGCCAGTTTGTGACGCTGGCCTGCAGCTTCCTGTCACTCTCCTGAGGACAAATGTTGGTCACTGTCTACCTATAAATGTTCCAGAGGGTCCATGTAGATTAAGAATTAGCAAGACCCTATAAAATCTTACTGTTTACATTTTGAACCTTTTGTTCCATAATTGGCAAGCCCCCTAAAAGTCAGCATTGTTGAAAATGTGGCCTAAAATGTATTGTTGAGTAGTTACTGAAAAATTTTTAAGTAAAGAGTCAGGATTGAAAGTAGACAGAATCCACTTTCAACTTATATGTCAAATAACTACATAAACTACAAGCACAGTTATCTTCCCAAGTCTTCTCCACAGTGTAAACCTGCTAAAAATATGTCCCTGTACCACCTTCAGTGGCATTTTGGCAATCTTGACCTTTCATGAGTTAAATGTAATTCTTCTCTTCTTTGCTTCAGCAAGGTTATCTATCTGGTGTGTATCTAGTACTTTGTACATAGGTGAGGTGGTGACCTGGTAGGTGTGGAAGTTGATGTGAGGAATCTGCTTGTAACATAGATTCATAAGGGTCAGTTCTCATAAGGGACTGCTCGGGAAATAATTGGTCAAAATAAAATGTTACAGGTTTGGAAAGTGTGTGTGTGTGGGGGGGATAATGTGCTTGTAGTATAAATCCTCTTCTAGTTTCAGACAGAAATATTTATAAATTAAAACAGGAGATGGCGAATGGTCCTCACTTTTCACATCAGTGCAGGGTTGTGATAACAACCACAAAACCTAGAAAGTGAGCTTAATGATCATGGAGAAAAATTATAATTGTCCCATTATGTTCAAAACTTACTGTCAGATATAAACATGTAAGAAATTTTTAAATACTAAATTATCATGTACTTAGCACGTTGTAATTTAAAACATGAGAAACATTGAGACTTAGTGGTCTGTTTCATTGTAAGAATCTTTTTCAAGACTATTCTGAACCACGTTTGATCCTCTTTTTTGCCAGAAGCCTTACCACGTGAAGCAAACAACCCTCCTAGGCCTTGCTGATTGTCACACTCCTTTCTCAGGATGGATCCACTTCCAACATTTCATCCTTTCTGTTTAAATGTCATAAAGTCACTGTGAGAGCTTCTTTGATTTGGAACACTTTGCTCCCTCGTAGAGCATCTTCATCCCTACCTCTATTAATCCACCTGTACTACGTTTCTCTTGCGGCACATCAGAGCATCCTGGACACTGACACTCCCTTCATCCTGCAATCAGGATAGATGCAGTCATTTTGCTTCCAGCATTATCGCTTTGCTTTGCTGCAATTTCATCATTTTTTGATCATCTTCCTCTGTCGAGTACCATTTCCGTAAGTTGCCATGTAGGTTTATCAGCACAGCCACACACTTTGTTGTCTGGATGTGAACTGAATGGTAGATGTGCAGCTAGCAGTCAGTGACACACTTGGAAAGATAAAGCTTGTGTGTGAACTGAAGAGCTAGCACCAGAGCTTGTACTTTATTCCATTTCATAGTAAATACACGAGGGTAACTGAAACTTCAACTGTGCATTGAGTTATGATAGTAACAAACCCATGCATAGAGATTCACAGACAATTCAAAGAGAATTATTCCAAAATGATTATAAAATCTATTGGGACTAAATATAACCCAATAAAGCAAAGAATAATACCCATGCCAGGCAGCACCCTGGGACACATTGGATCCCCTGAGAGGAATGCCTGCTTGTATAGCAAGCAGACTAACCCACAGAATGGCAGAAAAACCTGGAAGAAGAAAATGTTAGGGATGGATGTCAGCTGGGGTTTGGCCCAGCATGATCTGCTCAAAGGGAATCAGTGAGGATGTAAAGAAAATTGAAAACCTGAGCATTTCCTAAAAGGTTTGTGTTTGTAAGTGCAGGTGAGATGCTTGCTAAAAGCACCTTAAAATAGTATGTGTGTGGAATTACTTGGAGACGAGTCTGAAATTAAGAGTTTTGCAGTGGCTTTTGGAGTTAGAGCCAGAGAACACTAGTTTTCCAAATTGCTCCCCAGTTTTACACTTCTGCTGGGCTGGCCTGAAAACTATGATTAGTTACTTGATTTCCTGCTTTAGGAGAGAAATGGAATCATACGTAAAGTGGAATCTTGAAAGGCTATGCCAAAGGCTTCTCAGAAGATGTCTTTGGAAAGGCCCTAGGAGTCTTCTCTTAGATTTTTCACCTCTAGGAGGAAGTTAAGGTAGTAAGCGGCAGTGTAAGCTGTACAAAATACCTGATATTCACAAATCTTATACTTCTATTTAAATATGTGTAGGTCCTGTGTGCAGCAGGGTACAGTCTGCCCTGTGGATACTCACTAAGAAAGTCGTGTATCTTTATGAATTGGTCTATTAACATTGAGTGCACACATCACCATTGTCAGATTGTTGTGGAGAGCAGTCATCTTTTACCGTTCTTCCATTTAAAAGAGCTTATGCAGCTCTGGTGGCCTTTTGGCGGCTCCAGACTGCATTTCCTAAACTTTCTTTCACAGTGCAAACCTTGATAAATGTCTGTCTTCCCTTCAACAAAGAACAGGAAATCCCTGGGTTGGACTGTGCTCTGTCATGTTAGACTGGCCCATAAGGATGACAGAAAATGCACTGGGGTCTTGCCTTTATTTCTCAGGCAGCAGGAGCTCAGAGTCTGGGAGAGGTTAACAGATGAGGCCAGCTGCATTCCCTGGGATGGTGGCAGCTAAGTGGATACTGTGTAAATATTCAATGTGCCAATGTTCAAAAGAAAACAAGATGCTGGTACCAGCTGCCAAGGTGGCTTTGTTCCCTGCTTTTGTGCAAGCCATTCCCAATAAGGCTTGGGTCGCAGAATTTCATTGCACCAGTACATAGTGGCAATAAATCATCTCAGAGGTGGAAAATTCCAGCACAAACATACCTTCAGGCAGATTCTGTATGGCAGGGTGCTTTTATACTACCACATGCCCCTCCTTTCCACACAACCCTAGACCAAGCCTTTGTTCCAGACTCGGAGTGGGGCAATAATAATTCATGTTCAGGTAAACACAATGAAGGGCCTAGAGAAACGTCTATGCTATCTTCTTTTTCCCTCATGGTAGTAGAAAGATCAGATCTAGACACTAAAAACTAATACTTTCTCAGTTAGACTTGATGATTCTTACTTTCTGTGTGGTGCCATCTTGCATACTGAGAAAACACGATGTTTGGTCTTTGGAGTTGTAAAACCTACTGAGTCAGGAGTCTGATCTGATGGGGGATCTGCTTACAACATTGGCATACTTACACTTACTTAGTGAGTGGGGGTTTAATAAAATATTGTCTTTTATATGCTCTTTCAAAAATGTCTGACTTCTAACCTCATCCTAGTCCTGAAGAACCTGAAGCTCAGAGGAATCTTGGATACTATATATAGTAGGGACTACATAGGACTCTTGTGTAACTTGGTTAGCACTAACAGCAACTTTTAGACTTTTGTAAAGCATTTAGCAGTCTATGTGGTGTTTATGTGGCAAGTATCAAGGTTATTGTTATTTTATTGCTCTGTAAAGAAAAGAAGGGTTTGCCTTTACAGATAATAAAATCACACCATGGACATGGGAATGTGTGGTACTATGGATTGAACTCTGTACCTTGCACATCCTAGGCAAGTGCTCTACCATTGAGCTATATCCCAGGATGGAAACTGGAATATGGATTTTTCTATAAAGCACAAACTCTACAGCCCAATTGCCTAGGTTTGAATACTAATTTTTCCATTTACTTGTTGTCTAACCTGGAGCAAGTATCTTGGTTACTTTTTTCTCATTGCTTGGTTACTTTTTTCTCATTACTTTTTTCTCATTGCCAACCCTCAAAATTAGGGAAGAAAAGGTTTATTTATCTTACAGTTTGTGGCAGTTTCAGTCCACACTCAGCTGGCTCCCAGGCAAGGTGTTGTGGCTGAGGGTCATCTGCTTATGGCAGACACAAGTGACAAGAGCAGAAGAGCAAAAGGGAAAAGCACACCTCCTTCCCTCCTTTAAATTGTATGTCAGCTTCCCACCCCTGGGTGGAAGCAGCAGTTATACTGCCAATCCCAGTGCTAGACAATAAACCAATCACAAATGTTAGCCTCAGCCACTTTGAAAGGCCCACCCCCCATGACCACATGAGGCTTTGGGGAGACATCCAGATATAAATCATAACAGCAAGTATTAGTGATTCTGTTTCCTTATCTATAATTCAAAGATAATAAACAGTACTTACTTCATAATGTAGTTATAGAAAGTACTATCTCTCACATACATACATTGAAAAAGACACTTAGAAATTTGATTATCTCTGAAATCAAAGTACACTTGAAATCAGTGGCGTGTCATAGTATTATCCATAGTATTTTTTTTCTTTCTTAGTGGTATACAATTTGATAATGCTTCTTACAATCAATGATAGTTTAGATTTAATAAAATATGGTAAATGATTTATCTATAAAAATTAATAAAAATAGTACATAATACATAGCAAGAATTTAATTATTAAGTCCCACCCCACACCTCAGGAGAGGGATGTATTTCAGACTGGTCTCTGGAACTAGTGAAATTTGCCTTTTCTGAGTTTAACTGGAAGGCCCCCTTGTGTGTCTCAGTATACTTACTTCTAGAATCCAGAATTGTTTTTATCTTTTCATCCTGAGACCTTGGTCCTTGCCTTGCCTTCTGACTTCTACCATGACAGGGTAGAACTCTAGACTACTTTTACTGTTCATTGAAACTGTGGTCAGGAATTGTCAGCAACTTTCCTTCATTATGTAGAATGGCTCAAGTTGTTTTTCTCAGTCCAGTGCCTTTTTGTATAAGACTCTTACGTGGAGCAGGAAGGAGAACATGAATACAGGGGCTTAGTATAATTTAAATTTTAACATAGGAGTTGGACTTATCCTCATAATGATAGTAAGAATACTCATTACCTTCAGTACAACACTAGTAGCCAGTGGTAGTTATACCACTAAAATATATCTAAGGTAGTTCTTTTTGTTTATCTCTATTAGAAGAGACAAAGATGATGAAAAATTTTGTTACTTTAAGAGCACTGCTCTTAACATAAAATGTATATTTTACCATGTTCCAAAAGAATATGTAAAGCAGATGACCATCAAAGATAAGGCATTTATGGACCTGAGAACAGAGTACATCTGACAGATGCAGAGGGAATAGCTGTGTCCAGGTATTCCTTTAAAGAGATTGCAATAATTCCCAATAATTTATTTCCATGGTTGTTCTTCTGATGGGTACTAAGAACTGAAGGCTAAACATGTTTCATTTTTTTAAAAGACATTACTAAAAGCTCTGTGGAACATACTTTTGGAGAACATAAATATGGTATTTCCTAAGTTCTCAGTAAATTTCCAAAAGAAATTTTTTGCTGACAGTAGTATTATAGATTCATATATACAAAAATAGACCCAGCTATTATAATTTAGGCATAAACTAGAGTTTGACTAAATGTATAAAAACTTAAGCAGTTAGGGCTTTTTAAAAATTCTAGCTTCAAAAAAAATAGGAGGCATTTTATTTTGTTTTTCAGCAAGAGGTATGCAAAGCTGATTTCCTACCCCCCCCCCCCAAAAAAAGTAATTGCTCTGACTATGAAGAGAATGAGATTTCCGGGTAAGAATACAAATGCTGAAATTTAGTTTCCCATCTTAAATATTATGGAATGGCTTAGTATCTTGGCGATGTATGATATATATAGTTTTTTATTATGTCAGCTTTTCTAATAATGAGTATGGCCTTGCCTAGATTCCATGAGTACTTCTGGTTTCCAATGTGCTATACAGTTGTCCCTCAGATCTGCTGAGTGTTGGTTACAAGACCCCTGTGGATATTAGAATCCATTTGGATATAACCTGTACACCTCCTACTGTGTACTTTACATTATCTCTAGGTTACTTATACCTAATACAATATAAATGCTATGTATATATTTATTATGCTGTATTATCTAAGGAAATGTGGCAAGAAAAGAAATCTGTATACACTCACCAGAGTGTTTAGGGGAAACATGTTTTATCTGAGTTTGGTGGATCTTTGAATCCATGTATACAGAGAGCAAACTTATAAACAAAGCTAAAAATGTACATTTCTAAGAAGATCCTACAGCAATTTTAGGAAAGTTGGAAGAAATCTTCTAATGACAGTATGACTAAATCTGCACTATCTCTGTACTCTTCAGTTGTCTGTAGTCTGTATAGTAAAGAGATAAGATTTTTTGAAGCTTCGTTTAAGCATTTTGGATGAAACATTTAGTAAAAGTTACATTGTCATATTACTGATATCCACCCTGAAAGTCAGAATGGTTCTCTGTTAGTCTATAACAGAGTGTAGACTAACACTCTGGGTGTAGGATGAGTGACAATCAGTTTCCTCACTGTAGTGGGAATCTTGTTGGGTTTCTCAGCCTATTCACGGTGGGTCTAAGGAGAATTAGAACTGTCTGTCTTACTGAGGAGCAACATTTGCCTAATCTAGAGGTCATTTTCCAAGATTCTCAATAACAGGCTTACAAATGAAAGTCTATCTGCTTTGGTGTGCCAGGACAAAATTAGAGACATTTCCAGCACCTGGATGGAAATGTCAGCTGATAATATGAAAAGGTAGAGTGCACAGGGCACACCTCAGTAAGTGTGATGAAAATGGCATCCAGGAGATGACCTGTAATTGAGTACAATTAATGACATAATGAAATCTGTGGCCCCTGAAGGTAGGCAGACAAGAGTCTTTGAAACACACAGGCAGGATTGGGAGTGAGCTCTGCCATTGTCTGTTATGGGCCACACTGAGAACCATGTATTGCTGACTGAGATTTTTCTACTGCCTAAGTCTGGGCCTTGTTTAATCAAAAGGCATTTAATACTTCTCTCTAGTTGTCCAGTAACCATTCATTGCTTACCTATGGTGCCTAGTGGGTTGTGACTCCCCAGTCAAAATAAATAAGCAGACTGATGCTGTTTTCAGGACATGTTTAGGCCAGATGGGGTGCAGGGTACTAATGTGGTTTGATTGGTTTGATTGCCACATTTATACCAGTATTTAGAAGTCCCTATCCTCATTAGAGTAGGGACTTCTAGGTACTCTGGAAAACTGAAAGCTCCTGTCATAGCTGTTCCACTTGTATCCTGGTAGCAATGAGGGAGAGCACTGAGTAACACTGATCCTTTGTGAAAGGAATATTACATCCTTCAGTTTCCAATAGCCCTGTCTCCTGTGCCAATTATGGCACCAAATGGCATTACTACCAGCCTACTCCAATTCACTGTCTCTTTAGTCTTTTTAAAAGGCTAAGCTTGATTCAGCCAGGGGAGCCAGGCCCGGCAAAGGGGGAGCCAAGCTGGCACTGGTGTCATGAGGTGAGTTGCAGCTCACCAGGGCAGACCCGGAAAAGTTTGGGACCATTAATGTGGGCAGCTGGGTGCTGACCAGCCCTCTTAGGACACTGAAATAGGTTCCAGAGGTTCCATGGGCTTGAATGGACTGCGCCCAGCAACCTTCATTCAACCAGGGGAGCCAGGCCCACCACACAGGGGGAGCCAAAGCCAAAGTGAGTCCCAGCAGCAAAGGGCTCAGGAGGTGATTTCCAACACATCCAGGGAAAGCTTTGGAACATCGCTGGAAACAGGGAAATATAGGAAAGTGACAAAATGAAAGACCAAAATGCAATCTCAAACCTCCAGCCCATCCCAAGAAAACCTA
This sequence comes from Hydrochoerus hydrochaeris, assembly GCA_004027455.1. Taxonomy (NCBI): domain Eukaryota; kingdom Metazoa; phylum Chordata; class Mammalia; order Rodentia; family Hydrochaeridae; genus Hydrochoerus; species Hydrochoerus hydrochaeris. The sequence continues at coordinate 20,290 of PVLA01005117.1, read as the reverse complement.
GGAGCCATGTACATAGAAAAAAATACTACACATGCACCTGAAATGCATGAAATGGTATCAACTGAAATAAAGAAGCAAATACAGGAAGCTATGAGGAAACTCATCAGAAATATTCTCCCAGGTAAAAGAAAAAATGATAAAAGTACTGAAACAAATACTGAATGCATCCAATGACAACACAGCTAAAAAATTAGAGGAACAAAGCAAAATGATAGAATCCCTGAATGAACAGTTTAAGAGACAAACAGAATGCATTAAGCAGATTCAAAGAAATATACAGGAAATCAAAAATTCTAACGAAAGTTGCAAAAAACGCCTCAACAAAAGTGAACATAGAATCTCAGACCTCGAAGATAAGATTGCAGCTAGTGAACAGAAAAGGAAAGATCTTCTAAAAATAACAAGAAATCAGGAAATAACAATTCAACAGCTGCAAGATGATACAAAGAAAAACAATATAAGATTAATAGGGATAAATGAAAAAGAAGGGGACAACACAAATGATATCAAGAGGCTATTTACAGAAGTAATAGTTGAAAACTTCCCAAACATGAGTATGGAAACTGACATATGGATTAGTGAGGCATATAGAACTCCAAATAGCCATAACCAAAACAAAACTACACCCAGATGTATAATAATCACCACCCCAGAAATCCAACATAAGAACAGAATATTAAAAGCTGTTAGAGAGAAAAGACAGGTCACCTATAAAGGAAAACCTATCAGAATCACAGCAGACTTCTCAACAAAAACAATGAAGTCAAGAAGAGCATGAAGTGAAGTTTTTCAGATCCTTAAAGAAAACAACTTCCAACCCAGAATGATATACCCTGCAAAACTGTCCTTCAAAATGGATGGAGAAATAAGATACTTCCATGACAAAGAACAGCTGAAGAACTTCAAGATCACCAAACCAAACCTACAAAGAATACTGAAAGACATTCTAGATACACATAGGAAAAAGCCATTAAGCAAGACAGACAATTAAACAGAATGGAAAGTTAAGATATAACATCAGAAAGATAACATGTCAACAATAAACCGATATATGACAGTTATAACCATTAATGTAAATGGCCTCGATACACCAATTAAAAGAAACAGACTTGCAGAATGGATCAAGAACCAACATCCAACCATATGCTGTCTACAAGAAACCCATCTAACCCAAAAGGAAGCTCATAGACTGAAAGTCAAAGGATAGAAAACAATACTCCATGCAACAGAAACTAAAAAAAAAAACCAAAAAACAAACAAACAAACAAACAAAAAATGGGGGTAGCTATTCTGTTTGCAGACAATGTGAATTTCAAAACAAGAATGGTCCAAAGAGATAAAGAAGGTCACCATATACTAGTTAGGGGAAAACTGCAAGACAAAGAGATAACAATCTTAAATATATATGCACCAAATTCCAGAGCACCCCACTACACAAAGCAAGAATTAACAGAAATGAAAAATCAAACAGGCAATAACACAATTATAATAGGAGACCTTAACACCATTGTCACAAAGGGATAGATCAACTAGACAGAAAATCAGCAAAGAAATAACAGAACTGAATCACACCTGTGAACAAATGGATTTGATAGACGTACATAGAGTGTTCCATCCAACAACATCAGAATATACATTCTTCTCAGCAGTACATGGCACATTCACTAAAATAGGCCATATACTAACCCACAGACCATATTTAAGTAAATGCAAAAAAAAATTGAAATTATTTCATGCATGTTATCAGATCATAGCACCATGAAACCAGAAATTAATGATAAAAGTAACTGCAAAAACCCCACAAACACATGGAAATTAAATAATATACTCTTGAGCAATCAGTGGGTCACAGAGGAAATTAAAGAAGAAATTAAACAATATCTACAAGCAAACGAAAATACAAACACAACTTACCAGAACCTGCGGGATACAATGAAAGCAGTCCTTAGAGGAAAATTTATTGCACTGAGTTCCCACATTAGGAAAACAGAATGAACACAAATAAGCAACGTGATATTACACCTGAAACATCTAGAAAAAAAGAGCAAGCCAAGCCCAAAGCCAAAAGAAGGGAGGAAACTATAAAAATCAGAGCAGAAATTAATGCAATAGAGACTAAGAAAACAATTCAAAGAATCAATGAATCAAAGAGTTGGTTCTTTGAAAGAACAAATAAAATTGACAAGCCCGTAGCCAACCTAATTAAAAAAAGGAAAGAAAAGACTCAAATTCATGCAATACAGAATGAAAAAGGAGAAATCACTACTGACCCTGTGGAAATACAGAAGATCATCAACAACTGTTTTGAAAACCTCTACTCTCATAGGTTCAATAACACAGAAGAAATGGTCAGATTCCTAGAAACATACGAACCACCAAAGCTGGATCAAGAAAATGTAAAACTCCATTTCTATTAATGAAATTGAAAATATAATCAAGTCCCTACCAACAAAGAAGAGCCCAGGCTCAGATGGATTCACTGCGGAATTCTACAAGAAATACAAAGAAGACTTAATACCGACACTCCTCAAACTCCTCAATGAAATTGAAAGGGAAGCAACTCTTCCTAAGTCATTCCTGGAAGCAAATATCACTCTAGTACCAAAACCTGAGAAAGACCCAACTAAAAAAGAGAACTACAGGCCAATCTCCCTAATGAACATAGATGCAAAAATTCTCAATAAAATATTAGCAAACAGGATGTAGCAAATCATCAAGAAGATTATACACTATGATCAAGTGGGATTCATCCCAGGCATGCAGGGATGGTTCAACATATGTAAATCAATAAATGTAATCCACCATATCAATAGAGCTAAAAGCAAGAATCACATGATCATTTCTACAGATGCAGAAAAGCTTTTGATAAGATCCAACACCCACTCATGATAAGAACCTTACAGAGAATTGGAATAGATGGCCTTTACCTTAATATGTCATAGGCCACCTATGACAAACCAACAGACAGTGTCATATTAAATGGCCAAAAACTGAAAGCCTTTACCTTGAAATCAGGCACAAGAAAAGGATGTCTGTTATCACTGCTCCTATTCAACATAGTACTGGAAATACTAGCCAGAGCAATTAGACAAGAGAGAGAAATAAAAGGAGTAAAAATAGGAAAAGAAGAAGTTAAATTATCATTATTTGCAGATGACATGATACTCTATACAGAAGACCCCCAAACCTCCATTGAAAGTCTCCTAGATATAATAAATTCAGCAATGTAACTGGATACAAAGTCAATACTCAAAAATCAATAGCATTCTTATACACTAACAACAAAATCACTGAGAGAGAAATAAGAGAAGCCACACTCTTCACACTAGCATCCAAAACAATGAAACACTTAGGAATTAATTTAACAAAAGACCTAAAGAGTTGTATAGGGAAAATTATAATACCCTGAAAAAAAGAAATTGAAGAGGACCTCAGAAAATGGAAAGATATCCCTTGTTCATGGATAGGAAGAATAAATATTGTAAAAATGGCCACCAAAATTGTTATACAGATTCAATGCAATCCCAATGAAAATACCACTAACATACCTCATAGATCTAGAGAAAGCACTCCTACAGTTCATCTGGAACCAGAAGAGACCTAGAATAGCAAATGCAATTCTAAGCAGCAAAGCCAAGGCAGAAGGCATCACAATCCCTGACTTGAAGTTATAATACAAAGCTACTGTAATAAAATCAACATGGTATTGGAATAAAAACAGACCTGAAGATCAATGGCATAGACTAGAAGATACAACTATGAACACACTCAACCACCGTATCTTTGATAAAGGGGCCAAGCATGTTCACTGGAAGAACGACAGTCTCTTTAATGAATGGTGCTGGGAAAACTTGCTATCCATATACCAAAAACTAAAATTAGACCAATGCCTATCACCATATACTAAACTAAAATCCAAATAGATCAAAGATCTAAATATTAAAAGAGAAACACTAAGTCTGTTGGAAGACAAAGTAGGTAAAAATATTGAAGACATAGGGGTAGGTAGAGAATTCATGAACAAGAACCAAACTTCATGGGAAATACTTCCCAGAATCAATAACTCAAATCATTTCTTATTAAAGAGTTTCTGCATGTCAAAAGAAATCTCCATCAGAGTGAAAAGAAAACCTACAAACTGGGAAAAAAATCTTAGTGAACTGTCCTTCAGACAAAGGACTTCTTTCTAAAACTTATAAGGAATTTTAAAAAATCAGACCCCTGAAATTCAAAGACCCAATCCAAAAATGGGCATCTGAGATGAACACACAGTTCTCAGATGAAGAAATATGAATGGCAAATAAATACATGAAAAAATGTTCATCATCATTGATCATTAGAGAAATGAAAATTAAAACCCAACTGAGATTCCATCTCACTCCAGAAAGAATGGCCAGGATCAACAAAACTACCAACAACAAATGCTGGAGAGGCTGTGGGGAAGAAGGAACTCTTCTGCACTGTTGGTGGGAGTGTAGACTAGTATAACCACTGTGGAGGTCAATGTGGAGATTCCTCAAAAAGCTGTGGTTGGAGGTCCCATTTGACCCAGCTATTCCACTCTTAAGCATATTCCCAGAAGAATTGAAAACATCTTACCACAGTGATATATGTGAACCCATGTTTATAGCAGTGCAATTTGTAATAGCCAGATCTTGGAAACAACCTAAGTGCCCATCAACTGAGGAATGGATAAAAAACTGTGGTACTTTTATACAATGGAGTACTACTCAGCTATAAAGAATGATCACAGTGAGATATTTATAAATAAATGGATGCAACTTGAATCTATACTCATAAGTGAAATAAATCAAACTCACATGTATAAATATCATATAGTCTCTCTAGTGTAAGTAATGGTAAGAGTACAGAAGATTTTATGGAAATCATGGTTCACCATTACACTGCTTTGAAGTCTTATGTTCTCATTCATTGGTTGGAATGGTTTTATTCTGTTTTTGTTTGATCTTAATATATGTGATCATAAAAATAGTTACTTTGAAGACAAGACAATATGGCAGCCATTGTTGATTTAATATCATCTTGCTCTGAAGTCCTACCATGCTCTTGTTTTTCTATTACCATTGCTTCTATCACGTTGTGTCTTAGTGGATTTTAATATGTATGATAGTATAAACAAAATGTTTATGGAAAATGAGATAATATAGCAGCCATTGTTCATCTTTGGTTTTTTGATTCAGAATGCTTTGCAATACTTTCATTCTCTTGAGTGGTTTTATTCTATTTTGTTATGTTTGACATTATTGTGTGTAAAGCTAAGCTCAACTATTTCAAAGAGAGAGGAATTATGATAGCTACTGTTAATATCCAATTGTCTTGTTGAGAAGTGCTGTGTTGCTTACATTGTTCTGTTCTGATCTGCTTAGATCTTTCCTCTTTTGTTTTATTCTCTTTAAAATAAAAAATAAAAATAAAAAAAATAAAAGGCTAACCTTGATCTAGAATTGGGAAAACCATATATTTACTGGAATATTCAAATGCTTACAAAATAGAGTTTGGATTGTATCCTACTGACATAGGTGAAAGAAACTCCCAGCCTACTAGATGTCTGGTAAGTATTCATGTTCTTTAAAATCAAAGAATGAATTTTAGGAACAATGGAGGTTACGAGCAAAATATATTGAGAGAAAGAAAGCTTCTATCTGGGAGAGACAGAAGGGGTCCCAAGTGGGTTGCCAAAGACTGTCTTTTCTAGGTACTTTTATAGAGTAAAACCACAAAGTGAGGCAGGTCTAAGGTGGAGAAAACATGGAAACTTGCAAAGTGGGCCAGTAAGATTAATTGCTCTGGTAAAATATATTAAATCAGAAACAAATGGAGAAGCAAGTCACATAGCAAGTGGGCATACATGCAGAGCAGTTTTCCGTAGGGTTGGGATGGTGACTCTTGGCTTCCTCGGGGTGATAGAGACTTATTTAGAATATCAGTCCTTGAAGTTTAGCCTTAGGAAGTATGTAGGTGCATTTGTCTTATCTTTTGTCTTGAGGTCTGGTCCACAGGAAAGGTGTCTGTCTCCCCCAAAGTTGCAAGGTATCTGCTTTTCTGCACTGACTACTTTGAGGGCCCAGCCCTGTCTGACTGGCTATAATATTTCTATGTAAATCAGTTGCCTATAACACTACTCTGCTGTCTATTAAATATATAAATTTGGACAGCTTGCTTAACTTCTGAGTTTTATTCAGTTTGTTCAGTTTTATTCAGTTTTGTTCAATTTTATTCAGTTCATAAATCTGTGAAAGCAAAATAAGAATATCTACCTTGAAAGTTGTTTTAGGGATTCAAGAAAATAAATGGTATAGTGCCTGACACAAAGGAATGCTAAATACATATCATTCATTATTGTTGTTGTTAGAACCAATAGAATCAATGATTTCAGTCTTTCTTTCAATAATATTTAGCAAATTCTTGATTTCAAAATAAAAACTGTACTAGATACAGTAACTTGCCTTCCTGTCTTATACTTTGCATATTCTCATAATTGCATTATACTTCATTGGTTGTTTTCTGTTTTTCCCAAGAAAGCATAGATTCTTTTGCTTCTTAACTCGGACTTTACTTTCTTATATGACACTGGAAAAATAGAATAGTATTGTAAAATAAATTATTTTGGTTTATATGGTTCTTTTCTGTTCTTTGTATAATACTTTGAAATCTATTTCTGTTAGCATTTATTTCATTGTAACTGATCTAAGTAGAGTCACTAAAATGCAATAAAAATCAAGACAATAGAAACATAGTAATAGAATGCAGAGAACTAGATATGAAAAGACCCCCTCAGATGAAATGAAGCTTAAGGTGTAAAATTTCTTTCTGCTATAGCTTATCACTGAAGCAGTAAAGAAAACTTCATTGCAGAGGAAATATCTACTGCATTCCTGAAACTAGAATAGATAGTTTGGAATTGGCATATAGATTCTCTCCATTCTCAACAGTAAATATTATTTTACAAGAAGGATCCCACAATGGATGGGGAAGAAGTATGGTTAAACCTTTAGTTTGATGCCATTTGAAAATTTGTTTTCTATTTAGCTGTCACAAAAGAGCAGAACTAAATAAAGAAACCAGAATTTATAGATGAAAGCATCCTAAAAAAGTTCCACCCAAATTTTTATAGCTAGACTATGTTCATTCCAAAGTTTGATGTTTTCATGGCACACCGGGTGGAGGGTGTGTGTGTGAGAGAGAGAGACAGAGACAGAGACACACACGGGGTGGGGGAGGAATAGATGACCACACAAGGAGAAGGCTGAGACTGAGAAGTGAGCAGTCCTGGCTGTCAGTCTGGTTGACCTTTCTTTCCCTAGCCAACCTGCCCAGCACTTTAATCAGCAGTTTTGCTGTCACACATATCTCTTTTCTGAGCATCTTTCCCTGGCTTGGTAGAAACAGCTTTCATCCTAAAGGACTTTGCTTCTGTTGGAAGCAGTCCTTCTTGGAGAGCCTCTCTGTACACCTAAAGTAATAAACAAGCTACTTTCGATTTTTGCTCGAAGAAAGTAGAGATTTGTCTGTTTTTACCCTTTACCCGAGCAAAATCCCGCAGGTGCTTTCTCTTCCATCCAGAGTACTGGGCAAGATTGCTAGATGTTTTCCTTAGTGCTCTCAGTCCCTGAATAAGAAAAGTCTGGGTTTAATAATCTGAAAGGAGGGAAGATCATTATATGAGAATGCGGGTCAGAGGGGTGGACATAGCAAATGGGGAAGTTCACGGTGACAGCGGGATCAATTTTCTCTCTGGGCAGAGCGTAAGCAGAGCCAGCTCATGCAACATGTAAGCAAAAGAATTTATCAGGGCTGCTCGCGTAGACACTCTGGAAATCAGCACTGGCAATATGGGTTTTTTCTCATTTTTTGAAAGTGCTTGGAAATGATGCTTTAAGAGAAAAAATAAATCTCTCTCCTTACTTCATTATTTTCTTTTATTGTAGTTATTCCAGTTTTAGGCTATTTGTACCATGAGCTTTTTATGAATCTTTTATAATTATTTTTAGAGAAACTTTCATGGCTGTGTTAGATTGTTGAATGCTTATTAAATCTTTATGGAGTCCTTATTACATAATTAATCTATGAGTCTCATTTGCATTTTGCTTTAAGAACATGTATTTCATCAACAAATGCATGCCAAGTGCATTTCATCACCGTGGTTATTAAGGAAGAGCTAAAGATACTCAGCAGAGAAACTTAACTGCTAGCATGTATGTTACTTAATAAAGTTTATAGACCTTTTATTCTGAGATACACTGACAAAAACACTGTTATCTGCTATAATATTTCTGGAGAAGAAATTAAACCATGAAAGTAAATTGCAAGCTTTGTTAAAGACTATTTAGAAGCGGCTCTCTCTTAATGAAAACCACAGAAATATGTACAGAAAATGTAAAAATATATTCAGCATATCTCTCCATTCTTTATGTTTTAGATAACTAAATGTATTACAAAAGAACTTTAAATGGATCAACATGAAAGGAGAAAGATTCTTCCAAGTATATCTCAATCTTATTCATGCACAGATTGGAAACATTTACTGATTCTCAGATTATAAGGAACATCTGTCAGTTTATCAGAAGTGACAAATAGTTTTCATTTCTTTAAACTTGATATTCAAGGAGATATATGTAAAATACCCAGAAATTAGAGGTTATCTAATTTCTGTAGAAAGGTCTTCAAAAACTGTTTGCTGAAGCAGAACTGCTGAGCTGAAGCCATCCCCAGCAGAATGGGGCTCACAAAGAAGGTGTCTCAGTAAACATTTCAGGAAAAAAAACAAAAGCTAAGCAATCCTAAATCATATTTGATCAAATCCTATTTGATCTTCTAAGTTCATAATGTTGTTTTCTGAATGTTGTTTTATTTTAATTTTTGGTTTTGTCTTGTTATGTAGCCCAGGCTAGCTTAGAACTCATGTCAATCCTCCTGCCTGAGCCTCCAAGTGCTGAGATTACAGGTGTGTGCTACCTCATTAATATAGGACTGGTATTAAGCCTTTTATTTATACTGTCTGTGCCTCAAGATGTTACTTTTGTCCTATGAATATTGTTTATGCTCATCCTTATATCCTTAGTCCCCTGAAACTATAATTTTAAAAACAAAAATTTTAAATGAAATCTGTTTATCTACCTGAAGAATAATGATTACAATGTTTTTTATTAACTCTAGAAAGTGTGTACCAATTACATTGAATGACTTGAGCTTTCTATCCAATATCTATAGGTTTAACTTTTAAAAAGAAAAACCTTAAGTAATGTATTGATTTATAATAATAATATTAGACTTCCGGTAACTCAATAAAAACTCACTGGCCTGCCACTTAAACAAAAACTAATTTGTTTTCAAAGCATAGCTCACAAAATGACAGCACTGTGGAGGCAGAAATGCTGTATTCTGCCCCATCCCTTTTTATTTCATTGGGAGGATAGGGGTTGGGGTGGTGCAGAGCTAAATAAGGAGAAAGAGAGAGAGACAGACAGACAGAGACAGGGAGAGACAGAGACAGGGAGAGGAAGAGACTGAGGAGATCTCATGTAAAAATGGCAGAATTGTGTGGTGTTTAGAGATCTGTCTGTGGAGCAGATTCTAGGTAGGAGGCAGAAACCCAGATAATGAGTGGGTTTGCTGAAGGTCCCAGCAGAGATGAAAAGAGCTCAGACCCTTTTTTTCTGGTCCAAGTCACAGATCTATGCTACTCCAAGGTCCATTTCCATGGGTCTCTGTACTCGCTAGAAACCAAGGCTAACTGGCCATATTTGGGAAATATCTTTAATTAATTCCAAGTAGTGCTGTTTATCATACTCTTATTTCCTAGACTTACATCTCACATTAGCGCATCCATTATTTCCTTACCTCTCTAGATGAAAGAGGATGCCTTAATATTCAAATGGATTTATAAAGTGCAAAGGTACTAATATTCACCAATAGTAAGATCAAGGTGACTCTACTGTTTTTTTAAAAGTAAGAGGCTAAATAAGCCTCTCAAGAATGCTCATTCCAAGTTTGAACCTTTCATGACCTACTGCTGCTATTAAATCATTCAAACATAAAAACCTTGGGTATGGATGGGAAGGAGACCAGAGGGATAAAATGGGGAGGGAGCAGAGAGAGCTCCTGGGAGATGGGGTACATTCCATGAGACAAAATTAATGTATGTAAAAATGAAACCCTTTTGTTATTTTTAATAAATCAGTGGTGTAAGTCCTGGACATGTTCTATGCTGTCTAAGAATTCAATAGGTATTCATTGGATTTTGTGGATTTTAGAGAGCTGATGTGATTATGTCTGCACAATGGGAAAATATTAATATTGTCCAGGCCAGGGGAGTGAAGAACCCTAAAAATCAAATCAAGGAACATTACCAGGGCAGGAGATTCAACCACCTATAAATAAGAGCTGGATGCTGTTCATCCTAGTGAGACAACCTTTCCATATGAAAGGTTCCTCCAGGCTTCTCATCTCTGTTCATGAGGCTCTGTTTATCGTCAGAGGATACCACAATTCATCCACTTCTGTCTGCATTACTGCTACTGTTTACAATAACTCAGTCTCTATGCAGCTGCTAAAGTGCCCCCTTTAAACACAGGTCAGCCTACTACCCTGCTTACAGCCCTCCAATTGTACTACGTTGTACTTAAAATAAAATCCACAGTGCCTTCAGCACTCTGTGATTCAGCTGCTGCTGCTGCTTTTGCTGTCTACCCTCTCCTTTTCCTCCTCTCTCCTTGGCTTGCCATTCTTCTCCCTTTATAGGATTCCTGTTTCTTGAATGTCTGGAGGTCTAAAATCTTTCCCCAGCATTCCTAAGAGTGATCCTTTTATTTAATCACTGAAATGTCATTTTAAATATCACCTGCTCAGAGATATATTTCCTAATTAAATATCTCTATTGTCTTAATTAATTCAACCTGTATAATGTTCTTACAGAATTTAACCCATAAAACCCTTGTATACTCATTGACTCTCTCTTCTTCACATTAGAATATAGTATTATGAAAGCAAAGATTTGTACCTAGTTCCTTGACTCTTAGTAGGATTGGTTGAAATACAACCAGATTATAATTTTATAATGAAAATAACTAATTTTCATTATGGATGTTGGATGTGCATATGAGTAGCAGCATGGGGGAATGCTGGAAGCAATCTTTGTGGTCCCCAACTTGTCACACATGTCAAATTATCAACAGCTAAGTTTTACCCACCTTATGCTCTGTGTTACTTTTTTGTGCATTTATAATTTGTTTATTAAATGTTTTGATTTTTCTTGTAGAATTAGCCCAATTTAATACAATGTCACATGAAAAACCATCTTTACAACTTTGGCAGGAGTTTAAAAGCGATTCATCAAGTGACTCAGCTGCTGATGATAACTTGGATCATATAAGCCAAAGAAGGCTAAATAAATATAATAACTTAATAGTTTATTTTATTGATATCTTCTTGTTAGGTAAATATTTTATCATAGAATTCATATAATTAAAGTGAATAGTTAATTAATATATATACTCCAAAAAATAAGTATGAACATGATATAGCCAACTTACACTCCTTGTAACAAAATTTAACCTTATGCCAGGTTCCCAGACTTAGGAAAGAATTTCAATTCAGGAGAACATTGGTAAGTCAGATTCGTTTGTGATCTGACAAAATGATTCTTACACAGTCCACCTGTGAATCTTATACAGCAGACCTGCGAAAGTTTGCAATTCACAAGTTCTGAAGTTGGGGATTTACTGTATGGGAAAAACAAAGAGGCCCTAAGACTATGGCCTGAGGGAGATGGACAAAATAATAAAAGAGATGCACTGACAGGAACTGAGCTCAGTCAGTAATAATATTTATGGATACACTTAATAAGTGATAAAAGTAATATGGAAGGTGTTAATTGAATTGTGCAATTTTTATTGAACATTTCATAGGTATCTGCCATTGCAAAAGGCATATGGATACAAAGAGGGAAACTTCAGATGCTTACTCTCTTTCTCAAGGAATTCATTACCTACAGAGGAAAAAGCTGTGTGAACAAGACCTCACAAATGGAGTGGAGCATAAGTATTAGAGTGAGGCATAAGTATATACACGCATATATACACACATATATAGTGAGGCATATATATATACAAAAGAGAGAAAGAGAGACAGAGACAGAGAGGGGGAAGTTTTTAAATGCACTAGTTACTAAGGAAGTCTTTCAAAGTAAAATAGCAAAGCAGTGAGATACAGTGTATTCTGAGAGGTATAAAGAATTCACTATGGTTGTGAAGATTATAAGAGAGGAGAAAGAGCAAAAGACAGACCAGGAGGTGGCTTGTAGGCAGCTAGAAAGAATTTGGATGTCATCTTGTAGGCAGAAAGAAGCCATTGTATTTCAATCTTCGTTCAGGAATAATGATAATCATAGAAGGAGAAAGTGGAAGAAAAATGAAGTTATACTTAATTTTAGAGAGGTCCTAACAGCTGTATCAGAGATGATGGAAGCAGAGGTTAGAACATTAGAAGGCCAAGGCATCACACATTAGTTTAGAAGATAGTAAAATTTGGGCTTTGGTTGACCTCTGCCACTGAAATAATTGTTCAAGATTTGGAAGAAGAGAAAAACTGTACTCAGACATCAACCTTTTTCTGCTTTTACCCTATCAGTGCACATCTGAGTAGCCAACAAGTCTTCACTCCATCCCCCACTGTTAACCACCTGCTGCCCTTACTGCTAACTGCTCCATTAGCTTCAGGTGACTTTTGTTTGGACGTTAGAAACTGTCCATCCTCATTGCTTCTGTGTTTGCATGGAGTTAAGCAAACTATAAATCTGCTCTGAGTCCTATCTGGTGACACTGACCAACAAAGAAAGGAAGAGAGACTTTTTTTTAAGACTGCATGGCATAAGGCTATCACCAGTGCAGTCGCCTGGGCCATTGGTTTTACCAGTGTAGTTATATCAGCTGTGATTTATTCTTAAACATATCAGTCAAATATGTAAGTATGTACTTTCAAGTGTTTTGTTAGCATTTGAACTATCTACTTAGTAACCCGCAATCCAAAGATCTCTAGAATAATGATTCCACTATCACTAATTGGCAACCGAGGAATACTTTTTCACTGATGAAATGAGTAACGTTTTGAATCATTCATTCAGCCAGGAAAGTTATGCAGGTCCTCTGCCTTTTCATCATAATAGCACAGACCTTGAAAATACATTTTTTTCTTTGACTAATGCATCCCAGAACCCTGTAGACCAACTCGGAATCCTAGGGATATAACACATATTTTTCCCATTCCTAATGGAACTCATCCCTTAATGCAGATACTAAACACATAACTCAGTGAAAAGGATGGCCGATTTTACTATAAGAACGTCATCTTCTGGACAAAGTACTAAACATTTGTCCAAAAGGTAGAGGGCCAAGATCTCCCACACTTACAGAAACAGGATGTGTAAAATCTTTTGTACCTGTGACCTAAGAAACATTTGTACTTGTAGAACTTTCTCTGAGAATTATTTTTCGCTGTGATATACTACTAAAAATAGCATTACAGGATGAATAGATAATTTCATCTTGGTCTGGCTAGAAGCTATCTACCTTTACAGATGAGTGTGATCAATATAAATGTCAAATTAACTTAGATTGGCTCATGGGCATACTCACCTCCCTCATATCAGCAGTTTTAAGTCCTTTCACCTTTCATTGTGTCACCTGGCAGACTCAGAGAGCAGTAAGCGTGTGACACTGATTCCTTTCACTGGCCATTAATAAACTGATCAATCCAGAAATCTTGCCTGGGAAAATCAGGAACAGCTGATTGAAAACAAGTGCTGCGTATCCGTATGTTATACACTGAAATCCTCTTAGTGACATGGTATTTATTTTTAAAAAATTAGTTTCTGGTATTAGCAATACCTACCCCAAACCTAAGAGATTAATGTCTCATTTTATAAATGCTTAGCACCAGAAACTTGCTGTGCCAGTTTATATTTGCCAGTTAGACTTAATTCTTTATGTATCCAATTTTCCTGAATCAGGCTTTTCTCACTGCAACCTTTTTAGAACTTAACTGTACAAGAACGCAGGCTCCTTTTGCTCATAGCCTCCACCCATTAACTTGTTTTCTTCTTAGTTGATCCTAAAAAAATACAAGTTTTAAGGAGCTTACAGCTCTGAAAAGGGAACTGTATAGATCAACCCCTTAGCAAACTAATGATTTGTTCATTAAAGCAAGTTGTAGTTAATATACAGAAATATTATGCCCCTTTCAACATTTATATAAGGCTTATCAACATTTTTTAAGAGACTCAATGAAGAAAAGTGGATAAGAATGTAGGCTCCTGGGCCAGACTGCCAGGAAATGCATCCTGAATCCAGTACTGACTAGCTGAATGATCCTAGGAAATTTATTCATTTGTGTGGCATTTGCTCTCCATCTAAAATTGCGATAGTAGTTGCATTGGGGTTGAGTTAAATTTAAATATTGTAGGGACAGGGAGGTACTTTGGATTCTAGTTGCAAGTAGCACTTTTAAAAATTAACTGTGATCCATATTTTCAAGGCCATCCTTCATCATAACTTTGACAGATAGGAAGCTTGTTATGATGGAAAGAATGGCTGGATCTTCTATGCAATTTAACTACCAATCAGCTCTGTTTCCTGAAAAAAAAATGATTTGACATTTCTGGGCTTATTTGCTCATATTTATAAAAAGAAAAATTGGACTAGATAATTTCCACATCTCCCCATTATCCTAAAAAATGTTACAATTCTGTGATATCATACTCCAATCTGAAGTTTAACAGAAATGTTTTAAAATAAAATAGGAGTACATAGTAAACATTTTAAAAGTTTTTTTAAAAAGGGTAGGATATATTTAAATGTCCTTGGACTTGGAGTCTGAACAGCTGGGTCAAGGCTTGGCCCTTTTGGCTTTGGCCCATCTCTCACTTTTTCTTCTTTTTGGTCTGGTCTGGCTCTTGATGAACATGTGAATAGGAGGATGAAAAAGAAAAAAAATCTTGGATTCTTTTCACCTATGGGTTTTGAGGGTCCATGGGATGGGGATATGTGCAGATACCCATCTTGTCACGAGAAACCTGGGAGAAATTCAGTGTCCAGGGAAGTCCTCTGCAGTGAGGCCAGTGACCAACATTTGAACCTCATGGGAATGGAGTAAGGGAATTTAGTGTAGTATTCTTGTCTATTTAAAAATATGTAATACATGTTAGACAATTAGGCAGACTTATTTACTGTATAATTTAGAGGTTTCTCTCCTTCCTGCAATATTATTGGATTGCCTCCTTCAATCCACGGTCTTCTCTTGATCCCTTTCCAATGTGCTCTTCCTCAGGGGCCAAGATGCACTAAAACCAGATCATTTCCCTCTCCTGAGAGATGACTCTAAGTGCTTTTGTTTCTTAAAATCTTTTTTTTTAAAATACAGAAAGTTCAGTTATCAAACTGTATTTCCTTGGGAATTCTTCCCTTTTCTAAAGAGTGGTCCCATTTACTAAAATAGTAGGCACTCAAAAAGTAAAACAGCCAACATAACGAGCACCTTTCAGACTTTGCACTCACCTTGTTTCTCACAGAGGGATTGGAAATTTCAGCAGAGGGATCACTATCCAAACTGTAAACAACATAAGCATTCCAGGAGGATGGTATCTGTCTCTGTTTCTTCTGGGCCTGATCCTGCTATACACAAGATTCCCTCAACCTCTGCTCTCTCCAGGTTGCTGCAATAATGTTCCTTATCAGGAAGCTATAGTGAGGAATTGTATGTGAATTTGACTTACAAGCAATGCTCCTATTAGGTGATTATTTTGCACTCCCAGCTAAAGACATCTTAATGATCAGTTCTATCTTTATATTGGAAATTGCTCATCCTTTCCTCAAACCCTCCCCAGTCTTCCATCCTTTTCATCATTTCTATAACTCTATGCTTTTTTTTCACATCTGAGACACCATCGCTAGCAATACTCCTGTGGCTTCCTCTGCATGTGGTATGAATTATATTCTGTGTTTTTTAGTATCCTTTCATGATCTGCAGCACCAGTGTTTCTTAGCTTTCCTTTTCACAGTATTGAGTTGTACAAGTGGAAAACATCAGATAAACTATGGAAATCAACTTATTTGTATTATAGAAAGCAGAATTTCATAAAATATAAATTATAGACAGCACTGCTGTCACAAAACAACAGAGTCTTGAAAAACTACAAGAAAGAAAAGACAGAGACAACTTCTTCCCTTTTGAGAGACTGCAGAAGCAGCTCTCACCATGTCAGTGTTTTGCTGTCCATCATGGTCACAGTCCTCCTGCCAAAGCTGGAAAAGAAATACTTTCGATGATCACTGTAACACATT
The DNA here is from genome assembly GCA_004027455.1 of Hydrochoerus hydrochaeris. Lineage (NCBI taxonomy): Eukaryota > Metazoa > Chordata > Mammalia > Rodentia > Hydrochaeridae > Hydrochoerus > Hydrochoerus hydrochaeris. Next base: position 3,935 of record PVLA01005117.1, on the reverse strand, counting down.
AATAATTTAAAACTGCAGAAAGTTGGAATCCTATACAAAGCAGAAAGAGCCTTGATGGTATGGAATCATAGTTGGTAGCCTTGCCGTGTACCACACATGTACCGTGTCTCACACAATCAGAGCCCTTGGGTAGCACTCTCCATGGAGCCCCCCATTTGATTCTTTGCTCTGCAGGTCACATTACCATGCCTTCCAGTTCCTGAGTGTATGTTTTCCTCTTGATGATAAAAGGTTAAGTGCCCTTTGGCATATAAGCATGTAAGATGAATTTTGCCCATTGCTGGAAAACCCATCTCAGTGTATGAGTACTTTAATGAGAATATAGCTTGTATTTCTGTTAGCTATTTGCTTTTTAGCTTCATTGTATGAAAAACAAGAGAAGATATTGTACATAGCTTAATAGGGACAAAGTGCTGACTTAGGTCTCACCTTTTTACCTTTCACAATTTCCTTGTGAGGGATGATAAGCAAATTGAGATTGAGAATGTCACTGGATTAATCCGTGGCAGAACCATTTATAGCACATATTCATAAAACTGACCTTTTCTTGCTCACTACCTTTTTAAACTCTGATACTCTGGGAGATTCTATCCTAAAATTAATTTATTCTTGGTATTATCAGGATTCCATACAAAATCAATCACCAATAGAGGGTATTTATAGTCCTTTGCTCCACTGTGACAACTTGACTGATGACAGAACACATATTGATAGTGGTTTTTGTGATTTAAATCTAAAATGTCCCTGAAAAAAGTCTCATCTTCAGAGGTGGGGCCATTTGCAGGGGCCAGTCATTTGAAGTGTGACCTGGAATGGTATATTCTTTTTTATACTTTAATTTTATTATTTTACATGTGTAGCATACAATGTTTACATTCCTTGCAAGATGTATTCTTGCCCCGTTCCATTTTATTCTCTTTTTCCTCTATCTTCTCCTTCCTCTTCCTTCTCATTCCTCCACCCTTCTTCTCTTCTTCGTCCCCATTCCTCCTCTTCCTCCTCCTCCTTTTTCTCCTTTCTCTCTCTTTCCTTCTCTGTCTCTTTCCTTCCTCCCTTCCTTCCTTCCTTCCTTCTTTCCTTCCTTCCTTCCTTCCTTCCTTCCTTCCTTCCTTCCTTCCTTCCTTCCTTCCTTCCTTCCTGACTGCCATGAGGAGCCTTCTTCTGCCATATCCTTCTGCAATACAATTTTTGCCTCAGAGCCACCAACCATGTACTAAATCCTCTGAAAATTATGAGCCAAAGTAAATTTTTCCTCCTTTAAATTGTGGTGTCAGGTATGTGTCTCAGTGATAAGAAAGTAAGTAATGCAGGACATTAGTACCAGAGATGGGTTATTTCTGTGACTATACGTAATTATGTGGTTCAAAGTCTTCTGGCTTGAAGAAGTTTGCAAAGAATTGGAGATTTGGGCTAGAGAATCTTTGCCTTAGGATGTTGTAAGCCATGCCTGATGGCTGATTCTGAGTGAAGTTTGGGAGGCTAGAATGCCAGTAGGAATACAGACAGTAAAGGGCAGGTTAAGAATGTTTCAATTGAAAACAAGGACTCTGTTCACAGTTGGATTGAAAGATATGTGTTTGTATATTCTGGCAGAAAATAGATCTTCAGTTTTCCCATTTCCTGATAATTTGCTGAAAACTGAGATTAAAGGTAGTGGACAAATTAATCTGATGAAGGAAATCTCAAGGAACTTGATGTTTTGGCTGTAGCATGGGTACTGCTTGTTTCTTTCAGCCAGGTTTACAGTGAGAATCAGGGCCAAAAGACAGAGTTCAATAATATGCAAAAATTGCTGACCAGGAGGGGAGCCTGTGAAATTGGGCCCAAAAGTGCTGTGGTTGCTGAAGACAGTAATGCCATTAAAAAGGAACCAAGTTCTTTGTATAGAGATAAGAAGAAAGATCTTGAAAGCATCTCAGAAATTAGCAACCATCATAGTCTCAAGGCTGCAAAACTTTCATTTAAGAGAATCCCTGTGATTCCTGCTCAAGAAGAGCCTCCTAAGGAGTTAATTCCCTCTGATTCATTTCACTGTGCTCAATCATTCTGGCACCTAGAGACCTCTGCAGAAATGGTCAAAGGAGGCTCATGTTCTGCTTGACCTGGAAGTTTTCCTTGGTGTCATCCATGTGATACTGGTTTGACAAGCATACAGAATGCAAAAATTGTGGGGACAGAAAGATTTCTAAACAAATATTAAAGGGAAGCCGAGAAGCACCTGAAAAGGCAATACTGGAAGCAGTGAAAGTGAAGCCAAAAGTACAGTAGAGACCTCAGCATATTGGAGTGCAAGGTATATGGAAATATCTGCCAAAGGAAGCTTCAGACAGTGGAGCCAGCCAAAAAAGCATGAAGGGGATAGCTGGCAAAGTCGTAGTGGCAAGGCTCCCCTCCTCTTTGGAGCTCAGTTCTCACTGTGGGCTGCCTCGGTTTCTGCATGTGGACCTAAACCATTTTATTCTTGCCCTGCTGAATTTCAATCTTGTTTTGATCCCACTTCTCCAGGCCCATCACCCCATTTCTCCTTTTTGAGATACCTGTACAGTGTTATATTAGAAGAATTCACCTTTTTTTATTTGTTCAGAGGTTTATAGCTAAGAGTTTTCTATGAATCTCAGAGGACTTTGGACTTGGACTTTTTAGAAATACTAGAACTGTTAAGAGTTTGGCAGCTCTTTAGATGGGCTAAATGCATTTTGCATAATGAGATGGACATGATCCTTTTGGGGAGCCTAGCAAGAATGCTATTGTTTAGACCTAAAATATTCCCCCAAAAGTCTTGGGTTTGGAGGTGGGGCCTTGTTGGAGGGAGCAGGTCACACAAGACATGAACTGGAAGGATGTATTCTTATATCTGGTTCCTCCCCACTGTTCTCTCTGCCTCCTGGCCACCACGGGGTGTGCACCCTGCCTCAGGCCTGTACTTCAGCCATGCCTTCTTTTCAGGAGCTACAAAACATGGACTGGATCCTTCCAAAACCATAAGCCATCCTGTATGACTTTCATTGGTTTTAATTGATTTATTCTGCTTTGTTTCATTTGATTTTATTATGTCTGATGGTATAGGCAGCTACTTTGAAGATAACAAGAGGCATCATGGTAGCCATTGTTGATTCCCTATTATCTTGTTTTGCTGTCCTGTATCATGTTCACTGTTTTGTTTTGATTGACTCTATTCTGTTTTATTTTGTCTGGTTTTATTTTCTTTAAAATAAAAAACAAGCAAAACCCATAAACTGAAATAAATGTCTCCTTTTAGTTGTAAGAGTGGAGTATTTTGTCTCAGTGATGAGAAAGAGTGACAAATATTGTAGTCTAATGTTTATAGTGGAAAGGAAGAGGGATTGAAGGAAAGGAAGGGAATTAGGGAAAAATCAAGAATCAAGATATACCACATCAGGTATAAATAACCCATATTCAATGTATCTGTAAAATGTACCAATAAAATTAATTTTTTAAAAAGATAAAATGAAATGCTAATTACCATAATTTGATGCTTATACATTACAAACATGTCCCTAATTATAAATATCATATCCCATAAATAAGTACAAATATTATGTATCAAAAATTTTTATAAATGATTATAACTGAGCTGCACATTCCTGTCTCCAATGACACTAGCCAATGTCACTTCATATGCAATGCATTATTCACGTGTTTGTGGTGATGCTGGTATAAGCAGATGTCCATGGCCAATTACATAGAAGTATAATACATACAATTTTATAAAGTACATAATACCTGATAATGATAATAAGAAATACTTGATAATGATAATAAGAAACTTACTTTTTTTGCATGTACTAGAAATTATTATTATTATGTTTAAATTTAAATTAAGTTTATTTATATACAATTTAGGTATATACCATGATCACATTCATCATAGGGAATTTGTACCTGGATAAAATACACCTTGATTTGTCTTTTCT